>JAOYRS010000033.1:1800000-2027500 GCA_032432895.1 Dryadula phaetusa | reverse complement strand
AATATAAAAGAAAAGCTTAGATGAAATAAAACATTAAGGAATTAGTTATGATTTACTAATTTCAACATTCTATATAGTTATATAAACCAAACTAAACTGTTATTAAAACTGTTATTAAAAGAGATTCATATTAAAAAAACTTACTAAATGTAAAAAAATGGGCTCGTCCGGGATTTGAACCCGGGACCTCTCGCACCCAAAGCGAGAATCATACCCCTAGACCAACGAGCCACATATCTAGTTGCAGCATAAAAATATATATTTTCGATATATCGAAGATATCAAGTTTTATATTGACCATTCATTTAAAACCACTTGTGTCAATAATATAATTGATTAAATAATAAGATAATACACTGAAAACATCATATCGGCACAGTTGTTAATTGTTCGGCATGCGATAGTTGTTAGTACTAAACCAACTTGGGGGATGAGGAGGGAAATAATCGACTTAGTCCAATTCATCGAGCCTTTACTTACCACAAGGCGAGTGGTATGATAGGTCGAGGTAACCTCGGTTGACCACAGAAAATATAGTATTAATGATACTGTGGAAAGTTCACGTAAAAAGCATAAGGAAGCCCCGAAGGGCATGTATGATGAGGTTAATGACTGTAGACAAGGCGAATGAGGTATGCAGGGACTTAATAAGATCTTTGATTTTCGCGATTTTTACACATTTTAAATGAAATTATTTTAAACGGATTAATCGCGTATATTTTGGTATTCGAAATTACATGTTTGGAAACGTGACGTTTCGAACACTTTACAGTAGTCCGTGATCACAGGTAGACTGACAGTATACAGGGACTGTAGCGTGTGGCGCTCCCTCTTCTCTAAAGCCACAAGGGATACAGCGTGAAGGTATACAAAAATACGTATAAAAAACATATTATACACATATACATTAATTTCAACAAAATTAGTCAATTGCGAAATTTCAAACGCAAATCGTGAAGCTTTAATAAAGCCGAAAATGTAATTATGGATATCAATCCCTTCATTTTGAATTAATTTACAGTCGCTAGCGTTGATTGGAACCGCCGGATCACATGTTGAATTCAAACATTACGATCCGCACGTTTATTATAATATTTAATTGACATTTCACATTGCTGGTAGCGCTTGTGGTGTTATGTTACGAGATTTTACATTCGAAGCTGTTTATTATTTTTCCATCAAATTTTTTACAATTTTTATCGATCAGTCTGCTTGTTGCCGTTAAACTCTGAAACAGTTTAACCGATTATGATAAGACTTTTACTGGCCAATAGCTAATATAATAAGTGGTCATTTAGGCTACTTTTATATAAGAATTATAATATAAATATCTAGAGATGTTAAATTACACGTTTATGAAGTCGCTGACACATCTGAACTGTTATTTTAATTGTTTGCTGGTCCTCTATTTCTTTCTATTTTCAAAATTAATTTTACAGAAAAAATGAATAATATATTAAAGAATTTCACAATTCATTGAGTAACTAAAACTAATGCACAATGGAACGATCAATCTAAGTTGATTCGAACATTGCATTTACCATTAAAAATCTTTTCCCATGATATTATGATAATGTAAAATCTCCTCTAAAAACAATAATCACATAAAAACAAAACGGATTTATCAACCCAACAAAAGAAAAAAGGGATTTTTGTTGAATTTAAATTCTATAAATTAATATTTATGATAAATACATGAGAGACGCTGAAGGCCGCAACAAGTGGACGTCATCAACCACGTCCATCTATCAAGTTAAGTTAACCAACCCAAAATTAGAGCAGATTCCCATCAAGTTCCACAGGAGTATCAAATAAAAGGTAACACACTAAGAGAATCAAAAAAATCTTTAAATAACCTCTCTTTAAGATAGCAAGATCAATTCATATATTCGTATATTCATTTCCGCTTCCGGTCGACGATAATTATATAGATACAAGTTATTGTATACAGTAAGCTCTAATTCTTACCATATGACCGATATCCTCTGACAATAGGCTACTTGACATGTTAACAGCGACCCTTGAGCCCTTCGCAAAAGCTCTTCAGTATTCACTTAATATTAAAGTGACCACGTTGGTTGAAGGCTAATGTTTCATAATTCTAAAGTCGATAGGAAAAATGTTTTTTTTTAGAGAATGTATTAAAATTTGACTAGAGCCACTAGAATCCACGATAATCTTGGAAATCGTCTACACGCGCTAACCACTATACTGTACGGTCTATGATGAACGTTTCATACTTCATTGAGAAGTCTGTGTTATGTGATAAGTATATACAATATACATGTTGTTTTAATTGTTTTAACCATCATATCAGGTAGACAGACTTTTCGCTGAATTTAATGACATTCAGTGTTGAGTGACGGAACTTAACGCAGCACTTTTACACACCAAAGCGAAGAAATGAAAATAATTTAAATATAATATATAAAATGTTGTGGCGTTTACAGTCAAGCCTGTATTTTCTTTGGATACAAAAAAACAATATAAATAAATAGTATCAAGTCTAAAAAATTCTGTTTTCTACTTTGTCCCCAAAATTTGAGATATTGCGAGTTGATTGGCTTCCGCCAATTTCCATTGATTTCAATTTCAAATGATTTCCATCAACGCCGCGCCGTCTTACCAAAGGTGAAAATAATACAAACATATTATTTTTCCTGATGGCCGTTTTAACAAAAAAAATGTTTATTTACGTATATCATATATCGTATTTAAAAAATCTATGTATTTTATTAAAAAAAAACTCCTTCCTTTGTTTCCTCAAATTTTACACACCCTATAAAGTTCAAGGAAGTGAGTTCAAGTATGGTATCTAACAATGACAAAGTACCTACGTAGTGTACATTCAAATAAAATTCGACGAAAAATCAACGCTTGGAAGCTTAAAAAAATAATAAAATTCCCATTAAAAATTTAATTGGCTTGCCTCCTGTGAGGATTGAACTCACGACCCCTGGTTTACAAGACCAGTGCTCTGCCACTGAGCTAAAGAGGCTTGTGATAACAATACATATAACGCATATGATTTTTAAATTTAAAGATCATCGTGGCGCAGAGTAACAGCGTCTGGCTTCAAGCGTGATTGGTCGTGGTTTCGATTTCCACTCGGGGGAAATGATTATGTTTCTCTGGTTTGAACAAAGCGCGGCATTGAATTCGCCACACAGCGTGAAATGTCGCGATATCGGGCGGCAAGCTCTCAACGTAGTGTCTGGACACCAGGTTGTCTCTGACTACGCTGTTTTTTTCATAGTAATATAATTTCTATATGAATGTATTTTTTATATAATAATTTCTTGAATATTTTGAAACATAAGCGTATGTATGTAATAAATGTACCTTTCTTTTGCAAATATTAATGATTTCATATTGGTTTTAAATTTAGTGCAGAAATCTAAATAATAATTCTTTTTATAAAATAACGAATTGGCTTAATTATTTCCAGTTATCTAGTTCGTCTTATCTCGAGTTAGAAAACCCCAAATTCATATCAGATCCTCAAAAACAATTATTATAAGCAAACATGATTTCAGAAGGTAATACAATATTTTTAAAGTAAGTATGTCCTTACTAAGGACGAGTGTAACATTAAATTTTGTTTTATATTATATTTATTAATATTTTTTCTAGGTTTTTTTATATAAGTTTAATATTAAATGAATTTTATTCATACTTTGCAGTAAAACAAAAAAAGCATTTTTTTTATTAGAATTCAATTAAAACGTTAGGCCAGAAGAAAAAGAAAATATTTATTCATAATACCTTTTGAAATACGATAAATTTTGTTTTAAACTTACTCATAATAAATTTAAATAAAAATTTCACTAAAAATTACACTGCCTCCTGTGAGGTTTGAACTCACGACCCCTGGTTTACGAGACCAGTGCTCTACCACTGAGCTAAAGAGGCTGGTGACGGAGTGTGGTATATTTCTAAATATGTTATAGTTAGTTAGTTAGTTTTTACTGTCATTTACTAACTTATTCTTTACTTCATTTTGGTACTGTTTGGAAACTGTCGTAGTCGCAGGTTCAAGTCCCGGTACGCTCGCATTTTATCTTTATGAGGTTATTATAATTTTTTTTCTTATCCTACGTAACCAGTAAAACCTTAAAATATACATGTTTTTGCTTATTATAGTTTATAATATAAAATATTTACAATTTTTTTTTTATATTATTATACTATAACGGGTACAAACTTTTTTTTTTAAATAATATATGCTTAATACTAAAGTTGAGTAACCTTACTTATTAATACATTTTAAAAATTCTGGCGCAGTGCATAGCGTCAGTATGTAAACGCGACTGGTTGTGGGTTCGATTCTTATTCTGGGGAATTAATGTATTTCAAATTTAATCTCATTTCTCTGCTCGGGTAATATAAAGCGCGGCGATGAGCTGCCACTCAACACGCAATACCTCGCTATCGAGTGGTAAGAAGTCAACGGAGTGTCTTGACACTACCTTGTCTCTAACTACACTGCTGTGGAAGAATAAAAGCATGAAGTTGCTAAATACATTTCATATTAAAATACGATAAATTTATACTAAAATGTACGTACAAGCACTTGGTTGGTAAAACGCTTTTCTCCAACGAGCTTTTATAACTAATTGAAATGAGCTTTTGTTTCAAAGCACCGTGATATTATTTTAATATATTAGAAAGAACCGAGTACAAGTAATTTAAGCTTTAAAATAATATTTTATAATGTATTAAAAAAACCTAGAATGATTTAAACTGCATTATGTATTAATACATGAAATAAAGATTTTTAACAGCTTTTTTTATGAAAATATCGTATAGCAGAGTGGTCAGAGATAACGTAGTGTCAAGACACTCCGTCAACTACTTTCCGCCTGAAAGCTTTTTAAATTATTTTCATTCTCGCATTCTAGTATAACAAAGTACAACTTTAATTTATATCAAGCAACGCATAATGTCAAGAATTCAGGCGAGAAGTAGAGAATGGAGTGTCTAGATACTAAGTTTATTATTCCTTATTATTTGGAAACAAAAAGTGAAGCTGTTTTTTTGTTAACATTGTTGATAAAGGATCAAAGTATATTTTTTTTTATCCCACATAGGTGGGTAGACCTAGTGTCAAGACACTCCGTACTCCAGTTTCCGCCGAATTCGAGACGTTGCGTGTTGAGTGGCGGAACTCAATGCGATGCTTGTCTTACCAGAGCGAGGAAATGAAAATAATTTAATTATAGTGATTCCCTCGAATGGTAATCGAACCCACGAACGATCGCGTTTACAATGTGACGTTGTCCAACTGCGCCACGACTGGCCTCACCTAACTAATTCTAAAAGTATATATTAAGATAAGTTAGCAAGTAAATATGGTTCCTTTTAGTTATATAACAATTTTTCATTTCATTCCTAGACTGAATTATTAAAGAACGATAAATTATTAAGTGATCCTTAAAACAAACTAAGACAATATCAGCCTCTTTAGCTCAGTGGTAGAGCACTGGTCTCGTAAACCAGGGGTCGTGAGTTCAAACCTCACAGGAGGCATTGTTTTTTAATTAAAAAATATTGTTTATAATCAGAATTATAAAAGTTTCTAGTATAATATGCTCATTGATTAACTGTTTTATCTTGAGGCGTGACCTTTTTTAGATGGTTTATATTTAGAGAGCAACGACCTGTTATCTGTTATAATTAAAACTAATTTACTATATAAGTATTGAAAAGATAAATATGGGGTCCTTTTTATAATTATTGAGATAGAGTTTCATCAAAAATGTTACAGTGATTTTTTTTTGTTAATACTTCAAATGAACGTCAGTTAAGGTCAGTTAAGATGAAAGGAAACGTGTTATGAAGAACTTATATGAAATTAGAGTCACCATTTTTTTATATATATTCCGAAGACAAGGGTTGTAATTTTTTAGTTTTTTTTTATTTTGATTTTTACAAAATAAATACCTATGATATTTTAATATTCAACTAGATAATACTGTTTATTATGTCTGAACTTTCACGCAGTGTCTCGAATTTGGATAGAAAACGGCGAACGGGGTGTCTTAACGTTAGATTAACCCAAAGAAGACCCAGAGAAAAGTGTGAAGCTTCAGAAAAACAGTTCCCACCACTTAGAGATATAGTGACGTTAGACCGAGGTATTGGGGTAGAAACAATAGAAATGATCACAATAACGCCGTATCGTTGACGGGTAACATCACATTCTAGTGCCTTCGTATAAAAGATTATTAAAGGAAAACCAGCCAGCCAAACAGCCAGCAGGATGGACAGCAGTGTCTTCCAAAACACCTTGGCTTACTGCGATCGACATCACATCAAATCAGTCAAGCGTATCGATTATGATAAAACTTAACCCCTTTACAAACAAGTAGAAAGATGACGTAGGTGATTGTCGGAAAAAACCGTCTACAGTCTTCACCTGATTTGCCATCAGTAGATATCTTTGTTCCAGAGAGCTTACCATCTTTGCGACGCTAAACACCTAGGGGACGAGCTTCGACATGTGAAGGGTACCCTTCATCAGAACAAGCTACCAGTTCCCCGCCAGCGTTGTATGAAGACCAACAAGCCACCCACAGTGGAGAGACAGCCAGCACTTCTACCGTTTGTGAAGGGAGTCACAGACAGGATTGGCAACATCTTAAGAAGAGCTTCTATCAAAACCATATTTAAGCCTAATAAAAAAGTGAGCCAATGCTTGAGACCCGTGAAATGTAATATTCCTTTGCAGTGTGCAGGTGTGTATAAACTAGACTGTGACTGTGGCTTGTCATACATTGGCCAAACAAAGAGGAGCATCGGGGTTAGGGTGAAAGAACACATATCCGATGTCAAGAATGGGCGTGTATTGCAGTCAGCTGTGTGTAAACATACAATGAATAAGTCCAACCACTATATCAAGTTTGATAAGCCATATATCCTCGCTAATGAAAGTAGATATGTTCCTAGAATGATCCGCGAGGCTATTGAGATTCAAAAACATCCAAATTTCAATAGAGAAGATGGTTGGAAACTCTATACCACCTGGGACCCTCTTATTAAAAATTTAAAGTCTCAAATCCACCACACCAGAGGCAAAGAAACAGTGACAAAGAGACAGACGAATGCCACCTCAGTCTACCTGTGACCACGGACTACTGTAAAGTGTTTGAAACATCAGGTGTCCAAAATGTATTTTCGAATACCAAAATATACGCGATTAATCAGGTTAAAATAGTTTCATTTAAAATGCATAAAAATCGCAAAAATCATAGATCTTATTAAATTTAGGTAAAATTAGATAAACTGTATATTTTTTAAGCCGTGCTAAAAATGTCATTGACCATTGTGTATATACACAATTATTTTTTTTAATCTTAACGCTTTTATCCCGCATAGCAGGGTAGACAGAAAGTACCTAGTATCAAGACACTCTGTACTTCACATTCAAGTGGAACTCAACGCCGCTCTTTGTCTTTGACAGAGCGAGGAAGTGAAAATAATTTAAATATAATTCACTCCTCCGAGTGGGGATCGAACCCACAACCTATCGCGTTTACAGTCAGACTCTGTCACACTGCGCCACGACCGGCCTCATATACACAATTGATTTCATTTATAAAGCTGAATTTGATAATTTCAGATAAAAGAAAAGATTAAAAGAAAAGTTAAAAGAAAATTTTCACTAACAAAAGGCATTATCAGGCGATAGGGTGTCGTGGTAAATAGAAACGGAAATAGTCCAGCGGGTGCTACAAAATATGTGCAAACAATGTTACGAGCGATAACTAACAATTATAATGTAATATATCTGTAATATATCTAACAATAACTAATGCATTGATGTGAGCCTCTTTAGCTCAGTGGCAGAGCACTGGTCTTGTAAACCAGGGGTCGTGAGTTCAATCCTCACAGGAGGCAATATACTTATCTGCAACTTTTTTTCATATTATTTTTTTTATTAAATTAGCTTTTTGTGCATTTTATTGGTTTATAATGGCTGGATTTGAATTTTTTTAATTTAAAAAATAGTTTAATTTTATTTGTAATATTTTCAATATATATAATTAAACGTCCAGTTGCATTTTCAATAACAGTATAGATATTTTTACTATTCATTTGTCTTTTTATAAGAAGATTGTGTCTTAAACGTATATAAATGTTTTGAAGTCCGAAAGAAAAATAAATATATTCTACAAGTAGTGTGTTAAGTAAGTAAACAAACAATTTACTTTGCTTTACTTAAGACGTCACATGTCGTAGGTTCAACGTTTAATTTTTAAATTTCAAGTTTTTTCCTGGAAAGCAGGTAGATCATAATATCAAGACACTCATTTCTCTGCATTTCTTTAGAATCCGAGAAATTGACATATTTTATTATGTGTATGGCAGAACTAAACGCCGTACCAGATGAAGTAAATAATAATAATTTAAATGGTGCAATTCGTAGCACAGTTCACTAGATGTTTTTAGTTTATAGAAAAAAATAAGAAACTCCTAATTTTAAAAGTCACTCATCTTTTCATAGTATTTATATAAAAAAGAAGAGGCACAATCCGTTGTGCCGACTAAAAATTCTAGTTTAAACAAAGTCTTGCCTCCTGTGAGGATTGAACTCACGACCCCTGGTTTACAAGACCAGTGCTCTGCCACTGAGCTAAAGAGGCTTATGTTTGCTACGCTCTTATTGTGAAATATACTCCTTTGAGCTAGTACTTAAATACATATATGAAGTATTTCGTTATCTTTAAATTTCACTGTTTTTACGCGTTTTAAATTTGATAAATCTTATATATTTTGGTATTAAAAAATATATTTTAAAGAACCCCACATTACAGTACCCGCCGTCACAGAAAACTGATCTCTGAAGGTCACAGGAAACTGACCCCTTAAGGTCGTTAATAGTTTAAAACCCTTAAAATAGAAAAACAATTTATATGTTTTTCATATTAAAGATCTGTCAGTCCAACATTTTAAACAAAAACATTGGCGATAGTGTGCTGGCAATAAAGCTTAGAAATCGCGAGCCTCTTTAGCTCAGTGGTAGAGCACTGGTCTCGTAAACCAGGGGTCGTGAGTTCAAACCTCACAGGAGGCAATTTATTTTTTTATACTTATATTATTTGTAAAATGATTATAGTTCAATAATAAAGCAAAA
The DNA here is from genome assembly GCA_032432895.1 of Dryadula phaetusa. Lineage (NCBI taxonomy): Eukaryota > Metazoa > Arthropoda > Insecta > Lepidoptera > Nymphalidae > Dryadula > Dryadula phaetusa. The sequence continues at coordinate 2,018,364 of JAOYRS010000033.1, read as the reverse complement.
AGGAATAACATGAAAAAAAAGAAAAAATCTTAATATATATATATATATATATATATATATATATATATAAATTTTTTTCGGTATGTAATAATGTATATATGTACTATATATATATATATATATATATATATATATATATATATATATATATATATATATATATATATATATATATATATATATATATATATATATATATATATATATATATTTTCGGTATGTAATAATGTATATATGTACTAAAATTTAATCGTGTAAATTAAATATACTCAATCAACTAATAATACCTTTAGTTTTTGAAGTGAAACTTCTTTGTCAATGGACGGGAGAAATTATGTAGCAATGTAAGCAAATTGTAACGTGTTTCTGTTACGCGCCATCTTTAATTCTATGTTACATTTTTCCGTTATGCGCCATATTTATTTTGCTTAAAATTTATCTAATTTTGCTTTTTTTTAAGTAATTCCTGTAAAGCTGTGAATAGTGAATCATTATTCGAAAACAATGGCATTTACGTATTAAAGTCTCGTGCAATGATATGGCTTATTTTTTTTCTTTCTAGTCAGATAGTCCGGAGCGCATCAATCCCTTCATACCTCTTTCTCCTCGTCCACTGTCACATTAACCTCTTCATACACGCCCTTCGAAGGGTCCTCAGGCTTTTTACGTGACCTTCCTCCAGTATCTTTGATACTGTACTGCTTTGCTTCATAAATCTTCTTCACCATTCTTTCATCACACATCCTCTCGATATGCCCAAACCATCAGAGCACGTTCTTCTTCATTGTTGCTATGACTTTTTCGCTTACGCCTACCATTCTGTGTATCTGCTTAATATAACTAACTCCGCATATGTAATGTAGAAATCGCATTTGGACAGCATTCATTTTCTTTCAATCTTTATTTAGCACGCCCACGTTCTGTATAACAGAATCGGTATCAGTACTGCATTGTAAAAGGCAATATGTGCAACTTTGCTGACGTTTTGTCGTCTCATCAAAGCAGCCTGAGCACCGCTTGTCCTAAGTAATTGTTCTTATTAAACATACGTCCCAGAAATACTGACTGATTCCACATATCCAGCGAAGAGAGCGCATTTCTACACCATTCATCATTCTTTGATTTTTCTAAATTTTATAATTTTTCAAATTTATTTAATTGAAATTATTCAATGCCAAAATCATTAAATGTTAACTAAATTAATATGACTGGTTCACTATATAACCGAACAGTTTGTTTAATATAACCACAACGTAAAGATGAAAGGATAAACATGAATAACAATGAATTATGGTATACACACGTTAAGCTTTTAACACGTATCTGAATATCAATATCTATCACATTTCAAGGTAAAAGGGCGATATAGTCATTATACATATGGTCAATATGAAAAATAATTTATACAGATGTACCTCGTAGAATGAAGATAATTTATTTTTTTCAAAAATTCGCTTAAAATTAAATATAGACCTTTAGTTTTGAGTAGCTGTCATAATTAAATAAAAATAAAAAATTTAAAAAAATTAAGGAAAAAAAGGTATAGACCCAATCTGTAGTGCATTAAATTTTATATTAATAAAAAAAAATAGTATTTATACGCTAAATGTAACATGTCTTCGCTATAGCGCATTGGATAGCCTGACTATACACACAAGGACCATGGGTTTGATTCCTACTCGTGAAAAAAAATTGCGTTTCATCGACTTCCTTAAGCTTTGCTCAAATTTCCCCTTGTTAAGGGGGGAAACAAGTAATTCTAGTTAAATGATGATGCAGAGCTGTTTTAGTTAAAGCTGAAAAGGTAACTGATGTTAATAGATTTAAATACCACTAATGTTCCCTGGCCCTACCTTTATAGTTACCACGGGGGTTAATATTTTATGTCATATAAAAGATATAGCTTAGTTATATCATCACCATCACCATCATCATTATCATTATCATCATAAGTTTTTTTTTTAGCTTCACGCTTTTATCCGGTACAGCAGAGTAAATAGAAAGTACCTAGAGTCAAGACACTCCGTACTTCGCTTTGTACCAAATCCAAGATATTGCGTGTTGAGTCCTGAATCTTAATTCCACGCTTTGTCTTACTAGTGCAAGAAAGGGAAAATTATTTAAATTTATATTTACTTCCCGTGGGGGTCGAACCCACAACCGATCGCGTTTTACAATCAGACCCACCCACCCACTGCGCCAAGACCGGTCTCATAACTTTTATATTCATCAAAATCCTTTAATTTTTTACAGTAAATTTATAAATTTTATGCCAAATATTGTGCTTGTTACTGTTACCCATATATTTTTTTTTATTCTTCATCGTAAAAGAGAAAAAAAGCTTTTGTAATAAAAAGATGACTTAATAATAAATATCCTAGTACAACGATTTTAATGTATCCAGCCAGGGATGTACAGGTACAAAAATTAAAATATAACTTGCCTCCTGTGAGGATTGAACTCACGACCCCTGGTTTACGAGACCAGTGCTCTACCACTGAGCTAAAGAGGCTTGTGCATTTATGTTATCTTTTGACAGTAATAACAGCACAACGGGGAATGATAACTTTAGTCAATTTTATTCTCACCGACTTCAACCACTAGGGATGAAGCGTGAAACTTAAAAAAAAACAATCGCTTCAAAAATGGTGATTGTAAGATCTATAATTTTTAACTGATCTACTTTTATCATAAATGGCATCGTTTTGATACAAAGGTTTACGACACGAAGGTAAGTGGCAAGGAAGATAAGGTCTCAGTGCTGATGCTGTAGGATGATCACGACAAAATCACGAGGAACCCCCGAAAAGCGAGTGTAAAGGGGTCGATGAAGAAGTAAACCCGTAGAAATTTAAGAAACTTTTTTTTAACTTCACGCTGCATCACCAGCGGGGTAGTGAGAGAGAGCAGAGCACCAAACGCTAAGGTCCCTGTACTACTTCTTTCACCTCGTCCCATCATTAATCTCTCCATTAAATGTCTTTTGAGAGATCCTCATGCTGTTTAATACTCGATTGATCTTCGTAAACATAGTATCATCAATATGATACTAAGGTCAGCCGAGGTTACCCCGACCTCTCGTATCCCTTTGTTTCGTATATCATATATTCTCTCGACGTGCTCAAACCACCTGAACAGGTTATTTTTCATTCGTTAGTCATTCTGTATATCTCTTAGTTGCATATACGATCAACTAAACTGACATCATTCATCTTACTCTTATTCTTCTTTTTACATACCCATGTTTCGCTGCCTTATAACAAGGTCGGTATCCGTACTGCAATGTGAACGGCAATATGTATGTATAACTAAATATACTGATATTTTGCCATCGCATTCATCCAGCCAGAGCACCGTTAACACTTTTACCGGCGCCTTTCCACGTCCATTCGTATCTTACATCTCTACCAAACATACTTCCCAGATATACCACTTAATTGACATTGTCTAAAATCATTCTACCAACCCTAACCTTACAACATGTTCTTTCTTGATCTCTTTCAAATACTAGAATTTTAGTTTTACTTGCGCCTTCAGAGTTGGACTATTGCTTTCGCACCCGTCTTTCAGAACGGTTACCAATGCTTGTAACTCGCAATCCGAGGATACAACAGTCACTACATCCTCTGCGCACAAAAGACAGTTAAACACACGTCATGCCTATGTCCAATCCAAATACAAATTGAATAGCCAAGCTGACATGACGCCACTGATTGACACCCCATTGAATATCCAAGAACCAAGGCTTAACATGCCAGTTTCTATTTATCCATCTAAATAAATAATCGCAAACTAAGGCAAGTGATAAGTTCTGTACCAAACTTAAATTTAAAATGTCTAAATTTCAATGCGACAATTTATAATTTTATCAGTTATGTCTGTTTTTATGTTATTTAAATACTTATTACTTTAATAAAGTAATAATGGAGTATTTTTTATGTTTATTTTTTTTACTTCTTGCTTTTATACCGGATAGCAAACAGAATTCATGACGTTGCGTATTGAATGGGTGGACTCAACGCCGCACTTTGTCATAACAGAGTGAGGAAGTGAAAATAATTTAAATATAATCAGTCCCCCCAGTGGGAATCGAACCCACTACTGGTAATATCTACAATCTGATGCTGTCACACTAAACCATGACTAGCCTCAACAGAATTGTTCAATATTTTATTTTTCATTCATAACAAATGGATGGCAAATCATAATCTATCATCAGCTTGCTGTCAATAAAATTGAGATTCACATGTACTCCCGAACATAGCAGGGTAGTAAGAGACAACCCAATGTCTAGACAATTTGTTGACTAATAAATCTTCCCTTCCCTTAAACAAGACATTGACATTTCAATTTTAAATTAAAAACAATCTTTGTTGCAATAGATTTTAGCATTTTTGATTTATCTAGTGTATAAATGATTATAATATAAATCAAATAACCGGTTACTGCCTTAAAGCTCTACCCTCTTGGTGATTGTTCTTATACTAAGGTATAAATATCAATTTCAAAATAAAACCTAAATGATTTATTAGATATATTTTTTTATAAATATTTTATTAAACTAACAAATGACTATATATAGTTAAAAAAAAAAACAATTTTTTATTTTTTCATCGCTCTTCCTTTTGGTTTAAGCCGGTTTTTAATGATATTCTGTTTTTCCTCTTCCTTAGCACTCAACATGTCTTGGTGTCTTTTCTTAGCAAAATCCAATTCGGAACATAGTGTGACTATTTTTGTTGCATAATCTTGTTGTAAGAGCATCCTTTTCTTCTGTTTATGCTGGAATTTAATCAAAAAATGTATTAAAGTATAAAATTTAAATAAAAGGACTAGTAGACTAGGAGTACTATTATGGTGCAGTTGTGACTATAAACATAATTGGTAGTGGGTTAGATTCCAACACAGGGAAAAGATTTTATTAAAGTTATTTTCATTTCCTCACTCTGATAAGATAGAGCAGTATTGAGTTTCACTTAAAAGACAGTGTTTCAAATTCAGTGGAAAGTGGAGTAGCGTCTTGACACTAGGTACTTCAGGTACTACCCTGCTGTGCAGAATAAAAGTGTGAAGCGAAACAAAAAGAAATCGTTAATAATAAGGTTGCAATGAACAGAACTTATGCATTTAATATGACAGATGTAATTTTGTAATTAAAAACTATTAATACATAGCACAGCTTTCTTACAAGTCTTAATAAAAATGGATAGAAACTAAAACAAAAAAGGTCCAAATAGATAAATAATTCAGTTACCAGCAGCGGTGTAGGTCTTCCATCTAAAAATGTATAGTCAGGTCCATCAGTGAGGATTCCTTCAGCAGTTCTATTAGCTGATAACCCTTGACTCACTCTCCACAACTTCCCCCATAAAGCTGTACTACAACTCAACGATCGACTTATCACTGTAATTTACAAAATATTTTTTTCTATATAATATACATTACGAATATAAACTTTAAGCTTTATGATACTTAAAATGTATACATAAACAAAAAAATTATACATTTTAATATTTTAGTGTCTTAAACAAGTAATACCTGAATGATTTGAACGACATACATCTCTAATCAAAATATTCATTGTGTATATTTTGTAAACCAAATTATAATAAGTTCAAATTATTTGTATCTTTTTTAGATATGAGGTTAGGTTTGCAAACAGCAGTTTTTTGACATTTGACAGTTCTGACAGTATAAAATAAATAGTTACGTTCAAGTATTTAAATTACAGTAAATTAATTAATTTAATTAACTATTTCTATTTAAAAGATTATATTTTGTAAAACATGGCGTTGAGTCCACCACTCTGCATACAGTATCTCGATTTCGGGTGAAAATCAGTGAACAGAGTGTTTTGACACTAGATTGTCTCTGACTACCCTTTTGTATGGAATAAAGCACGTATAAAGCTTGCACAATTTTTATATGTTACTTGCATTCATAGGCAAAAATACACTAATACTAATGAGAAAAAAATATAATAATTATATTAATACGTATTATTATTGCTAAAACATGCGGTAAACTAAATTTATACATAGTATGTCTTATGAATCATGATATAAATTTGCGTGGACATGAGCCAAATCAAAGCTATATAATATGTTTTGTATCTTGTAAATTGAAAAAAAATAAAACTCATATGTATGTATGGTTTAATTACTAATAAAGATATGATAGAGTTTCTTGTATAACACTCAGAGTGGGAAGCAACAACGTAAATACGACAACAAATCCAGATGGCCAAAAGTGCAACGATACGACTCACAAAAATATGGTAGAGTAGAATCGTCTCCAACATGGTTAAAATAAGGATAGTATGAACTCAGGTCTTCTCTATTTTCTTGTACGTATCCGAGTCCTGGACTATCCATGCCACTGACACAAGAGGTATAGATGTTTTTGAAATGTGGTGCTGGAGGAGAATGTTACGCATACCATGGACAGCAAAAAAGACAAGCAAATATATTCTCCATCAGCTTAAAATCAAAATCAGACTCTCCAATATGTGCTTTATGTGCAAGATCTAGAGACTGCACACCGAGCTGGTGATCTGAGGCGGTCGGTGAAATAGCAGGATTATCTACATTTTCAGTAATGAAGAATACGAATAAGAAGAAGAAGTAGTAGTAGTAGCATAAAATTCTCCTAAATTAATCTTTTATTCATTTATTTGCTTTTGACCACATGTTGTTAATAAATCATCCAAAGAAAATCTTAAAATGTAAATACTGTAAGATATAATAGTTATGGGGTGGAATTACTTTTAGTAAGTCACAAAATTAGATTACATGGAAAATTAAGTATTAATTTAATTAAGTCTATCATTGGTATAATAGTTATAATATAGTTATCCATTTCACAAGCCTCTTTAGCTCAGTGGCAGAGCACTGGTCTTGTAAACCAGGGGTCGTGAGTTCAATCCTCACAGGAGGCATATATCACTGAATATATTATAATACATTACTGAATATAATGTTTTGTATTTTTATTATGTAATATATTGTTATTTTTAAATTTTATAGATGAAAACAGGATAAAAAGTTAATAGCAATGAAAATTATAACAAATTTTAATATTACTTTTTTTAATTTACCCAAGTTTCACTAATTCGTACCTTTAAAGAAAAAATGATAATAAAATAACAAACGATAAAATAAATATATATAATATATAAGTTATAATATAAAACAGATTTAAATTAAAGGAACATTTAAGTTTACGTAATAAGTAATCTGTAGAAGAAAACAAACTAAATATTTCCTAAGTGGCAGCACTGGAGTTGATCATTTGACATTTCCCGTTTTTATTACCAATGAAGTCATTCATTACTGTAAAAACTGTGAAGTTCAGAATTAACGACTAGGTGAATCATTGATTGCTTGGTACAAATAACGTGATTTGCTTTTTATTGTGCTAGTGTGATTTTAAAATCTGTTTCTTCTTCGGAGAAAGAGTGTTTAGAGAAGGTAAAACAATAATTACTATTGTACAACTAAAATCGATGATTTGTTGCGCCATTCATTTTGTAGTCTAGTACTTTCCAGAGGCTGTGCACTCGCAAGAAAGTTTGTTTGTGCTATATTTATTAAAATATTTGTGTGTTTATGATATAATTGTTAGAATTCTGGTTAAAATATTTGGAATAATATGCAGTTGTTATTGTAAACAGATTCCTATTGCATCATTATTATTATTAAATTGGTATATTTTTTATACGGACGAAAATAATGTTCAAAGCAGCTGTTTAAGATCATATTAGAATTTTAAATTTGATAGCTTTTAGAGTTTGTAACAATTTTTTTAAATATTTTTAATTAAATAAACTTTTTTTAAAAAAAGCTGCGCTTATTAATTTGTTAACATATCATTTCATTGTAACATAATACCCGACACGTAAAAATAGAATGCTTAGTAATATACTAAATATATTATATTTGTCAAACAGATATCTAAACTTTTACATACTTTATATAAATATTGAATAATCTCACAATTTATATTTCTATTCCAGTGTCCCTCTTTTAACCTGTAAGTGCAGTGAAGTGTTGTCAAAACGGCATCCGAAAAGATAAACACATCTGATCAACCAAATTACAACACAATGTGTATGTATTAAATTTTAATAGTTTATTTTTTTTTCTTACAGTCTATTGCTTTGGACAATGTGGCAGAATCAAGGAGTTTATCCTGGAGGTTATATATATTTTTAATTCTGAATGTTGTGCACCTGTATCATTGTCCAAATTTTTTTTTTTTACATTTGTTTCTGCCATTATGATTTTACATACCATTTTCACAGATAATATATTTTAATATTAACTAATGTAAATCTTTTTAAATCATATATTTTGCTTGTTTGTTTTATTATTTCATTATTACATAACCAAATCTTGTTCTTACATTATCAGACCGAAAGTGAAACAAGTTTACATAATTACATTTTACCTAATTGGCACCCATTAACTTCACGGCATTATAATACTGTTATTTTGTGCACTCCTAATTGAGTTAAAATTCAGTAATGTCGAATAAATGTTGGTTATATTTGAGATATTTTATATATTTCTTTCTAGAAAGTGTTTCTTAATCTAAGATGTTTCTATAAAAAATATTTTATCTATTGTGTATTATTTATATATATATTTTAATTCTATATTTGACTATGGCTCTGTAAACACTAACATTTATTTGTTAATGTATATATTTATGTATTTATAGAATTCACTTGTATCGTCTGTCAATGTATACACTTTTAAATACAATTTTAGTGTGTGTATGTGTATATACACAAAACTCACATTTGAAAGTAACTTGCTCTGTCTTTTGACACATTCATATTACATAATACACAAAATAAGTTGGCCGAATTGCACAAAATCTATATAAATTGTAGCCTGTGTGTTATTCCAATGTATAAGCTATATTACTGCAAAGTTACACCTAAAACTGTTCAGTAGTTTTTGTATAAAGAATAATGGATATCTGTCCATTCCTCCTCACAACGCTAGCATCTATAATATTAAAAAATTTGATTTTTGTGAAATTATTAGCATAAATACATCCAGTTGAGTATATTAGTAGTTGAGGCCGGTCGTGGCACTGTGGGACAGTGTCTAACTGCAAATGCTATTGGTTGTGAGTTTGATCCCCACTCAGGGGAATGATTATAATTAAATCTGCTTGCTGAGTTCTGCCACTTTGAAAGTTTCTCTTAGAGATTTATTACTATATATTTACTGATATTTTGCTATGTATATAAATAAATTTAAAACATAAATTTCATATTAGATTGGATTCAATCAGAAAATAACATATTTTTGCCCCATAAACAGCAAACGTGATGTCATTTAATAATCTATAATGCATCTGTAGATCAAAAACTACCCACCTTTAGTTAATTTGACTTTAACATGATTATCATTAACGTTAATATAATAGTTTATTATAGTCATATGGTACAACTTTTCTATATATCCAACTCAAATAGATTTTTTTTTCAAATAGCTCAGCGGTTAGTGTGTGGTATTGCTAAATCAAGGCATTTGGTTCAAAGTCAGGAGATATGTGGATGTTGACAAAATTGAGACAATACAATACAATAGTTATTGTATAGCTTAACACTATTTACTGCATAATTGAGTAGGTAAAGAATTTAGTGTTAAACTGTCGACTAAGCGGAGATCAACGCCACAATTTGTTTTATAAGAGCGGGAAAATAAATATAAGTACGTAAATCGAATATAATTTCTCCATAACGGTATCGAACCTTGGACTAACAAAATCTCGGTGATGTTCTAACGATGGCTTCTATGTTCATTTAACTATACAGTTGCTTTTAACATAATATTTTACTCCTAAAGTTCTAACGTCCCTGGCGAACATTTCGTATTGAAATATTAATTAATTAATTCTAAGAATGAAAACTCGTTTGTAAAAAATATTTTCTCACGACTGGCCATCATAGATATATGAATATGCAATGAGTATAGATAATATTGTCCCTATTCTGTTATTATAACGTAGAAAATATTTAAATTCACAGATAATATAAGATTTCGATTTGGAATACTTCAATTCTTATCTAATCTGTAATCTAAAAATTTAATCAAATATTATATAATGAAGTATAGAACCTCGATAAATTGAACACCATTTCCATATTTCGATAAAATGTCTTTGTTCTCTTCAATTGAAACGTAAAAACCTCCATTACTCGAAATATCACCTTTATCTCCTCTATTAGTCGAAACAAACAGTAAGAACTTACTAGCCATTTTGGAAAATATTTTACCTCTGTAAGTCGAATATTATAATAAATTGGACTCTATAATTTGAGGAAAGATAACTTATCTACTTGAAGAATTTGCCGGAAATCTGTTTGTTTTGAAATAATGCTTGTTGATTGTCGCCTCTGCTGCTTGAATTCTAAATTTATTACACGCCTTTATATCAAAACTAATAGAAATTATAATCTCAATCTCTTTATGTCAAATTAAAATCGATATGTAATATATTATAAAAAATATAATATATAATAAATGAAATATATTATAAAAACTGTCTACCTTTTAGGTAGGACTGCTGTAGAGTGTTTGAAACGTTAGGTTCTCAAAAATGTATTTTTGAATACCAAAATATACCTTATTAATCCGTTTAAAATAGTTTCATTTAAAATGTGTAAAAATAGAGGTATTTTTATTCGGTATTGGTACAGTGGTCACGTGTTATCGAGGGCCTGTTCTACGAGTTGTGGCAGCTCTGGTATGATAAAATCATATGCTCTATGTGATTTAAATAGTCAACATTATATTGTATGCGCAGTGCCGTTAGTGGCGCAGTGGGACAACGTCTGAATGTAAACGCAATCGACCGTGGGTTCAATTCCCAATCGGGGAAATGGTAACATAAAACGCGGCGTTGAGTGAGTTCCGCCACTCAACACGCAATGCCTCGAACGCGACGGAAAGCGGAGTACGGAGTGTCTTGAACCTAGGTACTTTGACTACGAAAATAGTAAGAGTGCTTACAGATATCAAAACAAAAATAGCTTTTCAGTATGTTGGAGGCCGTTGATTGTGGTTTAGATTCCCACTCGGGGGAGTTGCAAGTATATTTTAATTATTTTCTTTTCTCTACTCTGGTTTTAAGGAAAAGTGCGGCGTTGATATCCGCCATTAAACTTGTGATCTCGAATACAGATGTTAAACGACGTAACTATTATAAGGCATAAAGCATGAAAACGAACAGTTCAATATGTTTGTTTTCTCTCTATCCTTGTTATAGCATACATCGGACTAATTATTATTTTATTAGCTTCACGCTTTTATTCCGCATAGCACGTTAGAAAGTACCTGTACCCCGCTTTGGAGACATTTCATGTTGAATGGTAAAACTTAACACCGCACTTTGTCTTACCAGAGCGAGGAAGTTGAAATGATTTAAATATAATCCTTCCCCTGAGCGGGAATCAAACCCACAACCGATCGCGTTTATAGTCACTGTATCACGACAGGCCTCATCGGTTCAGACTCATTCTGTTTAAAATATAGTTATGATATTCGAATGTCATATTATTATCTTTTCCGTATCCCGTCCCGTTGACGGATTATCACACGGCAGTGCGTGTTACAGTATTTTTTTTTAATTTAATATTGTTTTTTATGCTATATTTCTCCTACTCTTCTCTCTACTCCTTCTTGGTATACTCGTAGACTATGACTATACCAAATTTGATAATCCTCCGATTGCATAGTTTTCTAAAAATAGCTACAAAGTGTTTGCTTCACATTTTAATATGTAAATATCGTAAATAAGAATTTAATTGATAATAATGTACTTAGTTTATTGGAACAAGTGATTCATGTTATCAACGGGAAAGTCCCAAGTGATAAACGTGGGTGGTAAACACTGACATAACTATATAGCTTTAAGCATTGTATGTATGTATGTATGTATGTATATCATTAATAAAACATTAAATAGATCGATTTAATATTACTAGATGTCCCGTTGACAAAACGTTGCCTTAGCAACGTTATACGACATATATAAACGCGTATGTCAAACACATGGTAGTGTGTGTTACATTTATTTTTTATTAATTTTATATATTTTTATGCATTATTTTTTCAATATTAGCATTTAATATTTTTTATCTATATAAACCATAACTGTAAAGATTTGCTTCTATTATTAATAATATATTAAAGTATTTTTATGGGGAAAATAATTTTAAATCATATCAGTCGGCGCGTTTGTTCGCCGCTAACAGTATTGCGATGGTGTTGTGTTCGATATTTAAAATTTCTATCTACATTTAAGCAAAATAATAAACATACTTGACTATAAAAAGTGAATTTGACTTTAGTCAGCCAAGCTTCGTTAAACAATGTATTGTGACTCAGAGACGTAAATTAAATAATCTCTATGATTTTATACTGAGGTAATATATTTATATGAAATTTAAAAATAATAAATTAATTTTATTATCATTTTCTTACTGAATATTATCTCTGGATCTTGTATGGCGATGTATTCTTTAAAACAATTTCATTGATACTAGCCTTGGAGGCTAGCGGTAACCAGCCAGCCATATGTCCTGCTTGTCGAGCAAAGCTCTCTATTACTGACTGCCTAAATATATTTGAGACCGATTGTGGTGCAGTGGGACAGCGTCTGACTGTAAATGCAGCCGGTTATGGGTTCGATTCCCACGCGAGGTAAAGATTTTATGATTTAATAAACATTTAAAAAAAATTGGAATTTTTTTCGTCTTCTTTGACTTCTCCTATCTTTGTTATTATGACCTACGTATTGTTGCCTTCTAGTTTGCTAGGGATCCGTTGATTGTACAATATTTTCCTAGACCATAAGACCTGATGCCATTTCTATGATCACAGGTTTTTTTCTTGTGGTTTTTTTATTATTATTTTAAGATTTATCTTATCTATAGTTTAAATTCAACAATCTTTCTGACAAAACTATTCTTCGAGAACAATGTTCATATGAACAGCTTTATCTGGATTTCACAATAAACAAAGATCGACGCTTAACACACTTGTGTCCATAAATAACTCGGTATAATTTTGTAGTTCTGAATTTTTCTTTCTGAAACCCACATTCATATTTTTCTAAGCAAATACAAAGTGCAGTGTTGAGTTTCGCCACTCAACACGCAATGTTACGAATGTGGCGGAAATAGAAGTACAGAGTGTCATGACACTTAAAAAAACATTACGTAAACATTAGGAAAGTAAAACGTTTAGAAACGTATATAATGTTGAATGAAGAAGGTAAGAAACCGTATATCGACTCATGAAAACCTGAAGGTCTTTTGAAAGACCATTCCGATGTTCAGTTTCATATGAAAATGTACAATGCGTGCTAAGAAACGGGACACTGTAACTGCTCTTTGTCATAACTAGCCATGGAAAACAAACCTTCTTAGTACGCATGTGTAATATATCCAATCTAAGAAGAGCAAATACGCCTCTAATCTGATGTTAATAGAGTTGAAAATAGTTTCTTTTTCTTATTAGTGTATTAGAAATTGCATGTTACGTGCAGTCAACGCGAGCACTTCGTACGGTGCAGTTTGAGTTGCTCGTCTCTTTATGTTATTTAAGAAATGATTGTTGCCAATTGATTTTGATTTATATTACAATTTTGAATTCAGTTTTAAGTTCAAATCTGAGTTCAGAAAACAGTTATATACATTGTTTGCAAATGGAGAATAAAGGTTAGTAATAGTAGTTGATTTATTGTTTTCGTCACAGTAATACTTTACGTCACAGTAATGCATTTTTTTAACTTCACGCTTTTATCCCGCATAGCAGAGTAGACAGAAAGTACTTAGTGTCAAGACACTCCGTACTTCACGTTCCACCAAAGTCGAGACATTGCGTGTTGAGTGGTGGAACTCGACGCCGCATTTTGTCTTTACCAGAGTGAGGAGGTGAAAATAATTTGAATACAATGCATTTTGTATTATCAAAAACAGTTTTTTTGTTTTTTGTAGAAAAATATTAATTTTTCATATCATATTTATTATCTGGGTTAATTGTTAAAATCTGGTCTGGAAGACAGACATCTTTGCGCGTGACGTACAACCAGTGTTTACTCAAGCTTGTATGCAAAAGAGTATGAACAATTGTGAGATTATCTTCCTTTTGTATTTATCCCTGAGCGCTACTTTTTGTGGACTTTCATGTATCTAGTCTAAAGACACTCGGCAACACATCTACATTGCCTTTGATGTTGTTGATATCCGTGGTTTAGCTTTACGCCTTTATCCCGCATAGCAGGGTAGACAGAAAGTACCTAGTGTCAAGACACTCCGTACTTATTTGTTTTGTTATAATAATTCTAAGGAAAATATGTTACTTTCTTTATACACGGTTGATATAAGACATGTGACTAAGTCATATATCACAATACAACACCTCACCGTTCCGAAAACAATTCTGTCCAGTCATTTTCACTTAGTGTGTCGAAACACTACCATTAGGTTTTTCTATGTATATAATTATTTATATTATAAATTAAATTGTTCACTTAAGTGTCTCATAGAGACCATCGTGGTCTAGAGGTGTCTTAACACTAGATTCAGAGAGAACCTACACTGCTATGACACAATGTACCGAGAGTATAAAAATAGTATTCCAGCATTCACTTCGAATCTTTCTAACCTTACAATAATAATCAAATAATGAATTAATGAATTGTATTTTCTAATCTTTTTTGTATTATCGTTTTCATAGTACTATTGCTTCCCTTTTGGTAGGAAATCGATAAAACCATTAAGCTCGTAGTCGCCAGTCTGTCTGACTGCGAAAGGCCACGGTCACATTATTCAAATGAAATTTTTATTGTATGAAATCTTTAAGTTTAAAACGTCTTACTTGTTTATTACTTATATTTCTATGCAACTATAACATAATTTATGCAAGATTACAGACATTATGATTAGAGACCATCCTGGCGCAGTAATCCAGCATCTGACTGTAAACGTGTAAACGTTAGTCGTGGGTTCCATTCCCATAATTATTTATTTTCCTATCTCCATCGCGGTAAGCCAAATTGCAGCTTTGTTTTCCCCACTCAACACGTGATTTAGTGGGGAAACTGGTCAACGAATTGTCTTGTCACTAGGTTGTCTCTGACTACTGTGTTATGCGTGTGGTAAAGCGTGATTTTGCTTTTTTTCATATGCAGATTATTATTATGATTTTTATTGTTGTGGGTTCCATCCCCACTCGAGGGAGTGATTATATTTACATTATTTTTACTTCCTCGCTCTGGTAAAGACAAAGTGCGGCGGTGAGTTCCACAATTCAACACGCAATGTCTTGAATTCGGTGGAAAGTGAAGTACGGAGTGTCTTGACACTAGGTACTTTCTGTCTACCCTGCTATGTGGGATAAAAGCGTGAAGCTAAAAAAGTATTTATAGTTTGTAAGGAACAGTGGAGCAGGATTTTTTCCTTTCATCCCACGTAGCAGTGTTAATAGGAAGTACCTAGTGTCAAGATACTCTGTACTCAATTTTTCGCCGAAACTCGAGACAATGCGTGTTGAGTGGCTCATATTTTTTTTATATTAACGTGTAAGGTCATGTTGCTAGCATTAATGAGAATTATTTAATTTAATTGATTTAATCACTTTATGTCAAGTACTCAACTGTTTTTATGTTCTACTTTAGATACACTGACGTATTAAGTATGAGGCGTTATTTCCTCTTACTTGGTTATTTTTTACTCGATTAGTTTTTCACGTCCATTTAAATAGAGTATTTCGTTTTGATATTTAACATTTTAATGAAAAGAAATTTTATATTATTTTCTAGAGGGGGTTTCCATAAATATCAACTATACAATAAAAAAATAGAATTTGAAAGCTATAATTATTATGTCACTTATCACCGCATATCACGATCAGGGACGGGATAGTCTTAATACGAGGTTAAATTTGAGAGATTCTTCTTACACATACGTTGTTAGAATCGTTGCTTACGTCTATGTGAGCTTGTCCATAGGGGCCGTCCATAAATTACGTCACATAAATTTCATGATTATTACTATTTCGATCGATTTCGTTTCGATTATCGACTACTTTTTACACCATCGTAAACGACTTGAATTCTGAGTGATCCACTCAAAGTTGTAATCTATATAGATAAATGAAATTGGAGTGTCTGTTTGCAATGTTAAAATAATCGCTTTTTATTAAATGGATACATTTACAAAAGCGATTATTTTATAGATACAAACACCAAAATAACATTTTTTACTATTTTGATATGACTTTCATTAGCAGATAGCTAACGTAAGGGTTTGCTTAGACTTAGCTTTTATTATATAATGATACTAAGATCTTAAATTCCACGCTCAAGTAAGTAATAGAAATACAATATCGGTGTGACTAGAGTAAAAATCAGGTAAACATATGAGGTCTCCCTACAGAACACAATTATGTACGTCTTCAAATAGAATTTTGTTTTATTTTTATTTTACATATTTTTAAATTTCAAAATTTTTGATTAATGACCGGACAAGGTTCAGGTTCAGGTCACTTGAAATATATTCATTCCCCCAAGTAGGAATGGAACCCACAACCGATCGCATTTTCAATCCACGATGTCCCACTACACAACGACCGGTCTTAATAAAGTAGTTGATTACTACTGGCCTGCCCGCTGCTTCGCCTACGACAGCAGTACTATTATGTTTTAATATATAATTATTTCGTGTTGTTAATATTACTTAAACCACTGAGAGCAAAGTGTCATTACAGACACCGACAAGGATATGTTCCATAGATAATATATGAAAGAATAATCATATTTGTCTTCAAAGTATTGTGCAAGGAACAATAAAGCAATTTTTTAGCCGAGAGGATATATTTAAGTATTTTATCTAATAATATCAGTGATTCAAAAATGTATTTTAGAATACCAAAATATACGCGATTCATCTGTTTAAAATAGTTTCATTTAAGAATATTTTTTATTATTCAGGTAAGTATTTCTATAGATAATGGGTAAGGAAAGAAATAATGTACATATAGCAAATAATAACTAATATCGAATAATAATAATAAATGCTACATACGTGATATTATTCTGTTATACTGCAATAGGATAAAAATTAAGTCCAAGTACGTGAAGTAATTAAATTAACGTTTATTTAGTGGCTAGAAGCCTCATTAGTGCGAAAGATACGCCTAGTGTTGCCATAGCAACACTAGGCGTATCATAGTCTTGACACTAGGTACTTCCTGTCTACCATGCTATGCGGGATAAAAACATGAAGCTAAAAAAATATATTACCAATACAAAAGTCCGGAATTTTTATTGTTGAACTCATGAGTGGGTTATTTTAAAAACATGTGGCATTTCTGCACTACATTTAACCTTGTATCATATCATATTCATACTACCCATCATTTTCGTTGAAACAGCTTCATAATTGTCACGTATTTATATATTATTGTATGGGCTATTTTCATTTTACAATATACCTGAAGAGTTTTTCTGGTTATATTATCAATTAATGATATAAATTCCAAACAACACGCTTGTTGTTTTCAAGCTTAATTCGATAGTCAAAAACTAAATAAGTTTATCAAAACAGCCTAGTTTTATTATTTAGACCACTTACAGTCATATCATATACAGGTGAAGTATTCCTTCATTTATTAGAACGGGAGCCAATGACAGATTTATATGACCAAGGTCCTCTCAAGCGCTAATGAGTGGGATGCATCAGATAATAGTATCGCAAAACGTCCGCGGTTTGTTGGATGAGATGGACATGGAGCCTCTTAAGCACGTGGAAAAGTAGATATTTAAAAAAAAAAGAAAATAAGTGTTTATATGTTTAAGTGTTATGTTCGTGGAAAAGTAGTTTATATGTTCAGTCATTTCCTTTCAGCTAAAAAATTGCTATATTGTTCCTTGCACAATACTTTAAAGATGATAATTAATCCGCGGATTATATCATGATGGAAATGTCTGCCCAAAATCTCGACTGGCTCCCGTACTATATAGAGAGAATTTTACTTTTTAGTTTATGGTCTATAACGTCGACATAGATGACTGGAGCTGGTTAATATTCATTAGCATTCGTGAAAATCAATAATATCGATTGGAATACTAAAACTATAGAGATACTCATCGTTGATAAATTTTATTACAGTCTCATATATAGTGGACAGATAATAAATAATAATAACTTGTTTCTAGTTTATAAATTAATTTAATTATTTTTTTTAAATATAATGTAAGTAACATAAACTGTCAAATGGGAATTGCACCTATAACACACGCTAGTATTCAATGACATCTCGTGTATAGTGTTACCATATAGAAAATATAGAAGGCAAGAATTCTTTTGTGCATCACAATGCTAAAGTACTTATAGTTATAAATCTGGTATCACTTATGAAAAACGTTGTTTGATTAATATGTGCACTTTATTAATAATTAATGCTTTTATTTGTATTCTAATTTATATATACTTATTTAAGTAACATTTTAATTTTCAGATCAGCAAGGCGGATATCCTCAGGGAGGTTATCCCCAAGGAGGTTATCCTCCCCAGGGGGGTTATCCTCCTCAAGGCGGTTATCCTCCCCAGGGAGGTTATCCTCCTCAAGGGGGCTATCCTCCACAGAGTGGGTATCCACAGGGTGGCTATCCTCCCCCTCAGCCTGGATTCCAGCCCTCCGGATACGGCGGATATGGAGATGTTAGTATTTTGTATTTATATTAGTTTTAAAAGTATGACGTATTTTATGTTTGTGAAGTAAAGTATTTCCTTCCGTTTGCTTTAGTTATATTCAATGATAAAATTTCTCAGAATTTAATATAATTAAATAAATTAGAAATGTTAACCGATATATTACCTTGATAATATGATGAAATTTTCGTACTCAGGAACGTCAGTTATTGTTTAATATTTAATGTATATTAAACCACTACATAATTTGTATACACTTACTTAGGCTTCTCAGTGCTTTTGTACATAGAACTACTTGCTTTTATTCATTTTACACATTTAGGAGTATGCGTTTATGTTTATTAAAATATTTTATTTTTATAGACTGTAATTCCGATGTGTCATATTTAATAATATATTTACAATATATTATCTATTGCAAAGTTTATATTGATAATTTAATCTAGTTGGTTTTGCTTATTTATATCTATAATGTAATATTTTGACTTAAAAGTGGGTTGATTCACACAAGCATGGAACGATGGGAAACAGTTTCATGGTTAGATTTTGTTATTATCCCACTTAGCTGGATAGGCACAGAAATGTTTCCCAGTGTCGAGACATTTCGTCCGAATTCTAGACATTGTTGCATGATGAGAGGCGGAACTCAACGCTGTTCTTTTACTTAAAAAATTGATTTCTTAAATTAAAACTTTCAATTAAAACCAGTCAATAGAGAAAAAATATTGCTTCGTTTTTAATAAAAGTATTATATTTTTGTTTTTTTATGTTTGTGTGTTACTATGTTGGTAATTTTAATACGAAGGTTAGATGTTATACGATATACGTAAAATTATTTTACACGCGATTATGGTACATTTTTGAAATATTTCAGTATATTTAATTTAAAATTATAATTAGTTTAATGATATTTATTATTCATGTGAAATGTGGTTTTTTTTAGCTTCACGCTTCCCCGCTTAGCAGGATAGACAGAAATCGAGATATTGCGAAAAGAAAGACTTTAGGAAAGCGAAGTACAAAGTACTAGTAGTAGTAGAAAAGAAAGACTTAAAGAAAATTAAAATCGAGATATTGCGTATTGAATGGTGGAATTCAACGCCGCATTGAAATACATTGTTTATCAACAATTTTAAAATAGATAAATTCATATAAACTGATCCCAGAAAAGTTCAATTAGCCATGTTTTAGAGTTAGGGATTTACGTAAGATATTTTTTTTTACGTTTATCTACTACGTTTCGGTTTCTAGAACAGTTTTTTTTATTTATATACCAGAGACATCTATAATATAATTTATTTGAAATTCCATGTAAAATATTTTTTTTCTACTTACAGCCAGTATTTACGGGCCAAGGGGGCAGTTTGGGAGAAGATTCCGACGTCAAAGGGTTTGACTTCAATGAACAAAGCATTCGGAAATCCTTTATTAGAAAGGTAAGATGAATCTCAATTTAACATATTACATTGGTATTAATTATTTGTATGTTTGTAATGTTTAATCATTATTTATATGTAAATATTTATAAATAATGTATGACTGGGAATTGTGTAGTCCTAACATGTAAATGTCAGTTTAAACCAGTTTTTAGATAGAACACGTTTTCCCCAGTTAGTTCTGTTCATATATTTTTTAAAAAAATTACTCTGTTAAAGCTTGAATTAACTAATGGTCAAAGTTGAATGACAGATAACACTGGTTCTTGCTAGACAAAACGCATATTTCCCAAACCGAGTCGGTTAAAGTTTTCATCGTCCCTCATTCTAATTCCTTAAGTTAGATTTAAAGGAAAAAAACAGTAGGTATGGTTTAGTTTTGGTATTCGTAAATCAAATATATGTGTGGTAAATAGTTTTGACTAGATAGATATTTTTAATGTTAACTCAATTTAGTAAAATCAAGTTCTTACTAGGATAAAAGCGTTCTATACAAAAACGGGTTTTGACTTTAACATATAAGTATAAAATATTGTACAAGAATTCTTGCAAATATAATATAAACAAGTCACGCCTATTTGTAATTAATATATTTTTTATATATAATTCTATTTTATATTATATATTATTAGAATAACATTATGCTAGTATGCAAATTGGTTATAATATTATTACCGGTAGAGACAAAATGGATAATGTGTGAAATAAAAAATGTTTTAACATTGGTAGGTAGACTAGTGATGGGCAAAGTAAGGTCCGGTAAAACATTTTATTCGGCCTGTGATCTTTAGAAATTAATAGAATATGGTTCGCGATTATTACACTTTTTTTAGCTTCACGCTTTTATCCCGCATATCAGGGTAGACAGAAAGTATCTAGTGTGAAAACACTCCATACTTCGCTTTCCATTGAATTCGAGATATTGCATGTTGAGTGGTGAAACTCAACGCCGCACTTTGTTTTACCAGGGCGAGAAGGTAAAAATAAATAATAATTAGATTTTTACATATAATTAGTCGCTTATATTTTATAGCATGTGGGGAAATAATATAAATACTGTTTTATATGATTAAATTTTAATACAAAGTGCTTTTTTATCTACAATTCTGGCTCCCAATATTTTTTTTTAAATTTTCTAGCCCACCATTAAAACTATTCGCCCATCACTAGAGGTTTTAGACTGAAAGCTAAACTACTTATTTTGTTATTTACCTAAAAAGATCTACCGTCGAGAGCCTATTACAATTTTTTGACTCATTTATTCCATAATTCCATCTCTCTGATGGATTACGTATTTAGTTTATAATTTTTTCGGTAAATTATATACATTTACTAGTATTTGTGTACATTTACTGGTATTTTTCCATAACGCCATACATTGTTTTGTTTACAGGTGTACGGTATTTTGATGTGTCAACTGCTCGTGACAATGGCTTTCATAACCCTTTTCGTTTACCACGCACCTACTAAGGCGTGGGTGCAAAAGAATACATTTATGTTGTGAGTTAATTTTTTTTCTCTTATTTAATGTATTTCTAATATTTCCCGTATATTTTTTTAGCTGATTATGTAATATATATGAGGAATTTGAACTCATGTCCCTTGGAAACCGAGCATTATCCATATGCACTTAACGAACTGCATCGAAATTGTTATTTTTTAAATTTTGTTCAATTTTTACAACAATAGTATTTGAGCTGAGGATCTTTCGTAGCAGGTTCGAATACTGCTGTTTAATTTTATATACGGTCTTAAGTCATGTAAATATTATGTTTTAATAAGTATTTACGAATACATACCTTCACGCTCTTATCTCGCGCAGGAGGGTAGACAGAAAGTACCCAGTGTCAAAACACTATACTTCGACTTCCCACCGAATTCGAGATATTGCGTGTTGAGTGGCGGAACTCAACGTTACGTTTTGTCTTACCAGAGTGAAGAAATGGAAATAATTTGAATTTAATAAATCCCCCGAGTTTGTTTGGCGCAAACTTGGGGACGCCTATGTCCAGCAGTGGACTGCGATTGGCTGACGACGAAATCCCCCGAGTAGAAATCGAAACCACAACCGATCGTATTTCACAGTTGGTCGCTATCCCACAGTGTCACGACCGACCTCGGTAAATACTTATTTAGTACTTAGTTAAAGAAATATAATACAATTACAGCCATATACTTAGTGGCCATCCCAGTACAGCGTCTGACTGTGAAGCGATCAGGTTCGATTCCCAATTGAGAGACTTAAAGTTCTTTTCATTTCTCCGCTCTGGTAACAACATTTAGCGCGGTGTTGAGTTCCGTCACTAAACACGTAACGTCTCGATATCAATAGCAAATGTATAAGTATTACAACATCATTTGTTAACTTCGTAATTGGTTAGAGCGTTGGGACGGTTTTAGGAGGTGAGGGTTCGGGACAGCGTCTGACTGTAAACGCGATCGGTTGTGGATTCGAACCCCACTCGGAGGAATTTAAATTTAACTTTAAGTATTTTCGTTTCCTTGCTCTGGTCATATAAAGCGTGGCGTTGAGTCCCGCCACTCAACACTCAATGTCTTGAATTCCGTGGAAAGCGGAGTACGGAGAGTCGTCTTGATACTTGGTACTTCCCGTCTGAAGCGTGAAGCTAAAAAAGAGTTTACTTTTGTAATATTAGATAACGTGTTTGTTTCCCAGTTGGATCGCCTTCGCGCTGGTGTTCGTGTGCCTCATCGCGATGGCGTGCTGCAGCAGCGTGCGCCGCACCGCGCCCATGAACTTCATCTTCCTCGGCATCTTCACTGTGGCGGAGAGTTTCCTCCTCGGCGTCACTAGTAGCATGTATCAGAGTGATGCGGTGAGTTAATTTTAGTTATATTAACCCAACAGTTGTGGATTCGATTCTCATTCGTTGTAATGATTATGGTAATATACATATAAATTATTTTATTTCCTTAGCCTTATTAAGATAAACCTAGAGTTTCTCTATATTCTACACGCAATTTTATAAGTTTTGACATTAGGTTCTTTCTATCCTACCCTGCTATGCGGGATAAAGCGGAAGTTTTTTTTTTGTTAAATAATAATTATATATATCTTGTATTAGGTAATGATGGCCGTCGGTATAACGGCAGCGGTCTGTCTCGCTTTAACAATATTCGCGATGCAAACAAAATGGGACTTCACCGTGATGGGTGGAGCTTTGCTTGTGGCTACCATCGTTTTGCTGCTTTTTGGTAAGATTTATATTTATTTTGTTATTTTTTTAAGTGTGTGGAATACACTTGGGACTGGGGAATATTTAAAAAAAAACTTATAAAAACGTGGAAGATAGCGGGATTCGAACCCGCGCTAATCGGAAGCTGTCTTAGATTTGGTCGGTTTTCAAGAGGTGTGCATTCGAATGCCGCAGCCTTTTAATAGAAATTTGTCACTTTTGTTATAAATTAAAAAAAAGAATGTTTAAATTTTAAATGAAGGTAGTTTAAATCGTACGGATTTGAGGCCGGTCGTAGCGATGTGGAACAGCGTCTGATTGTAAACGCCATTGGTTGTGTGGGTTCGATTCTCAGTCAGGGATGAAAGCGTAGAGCTATAAATAAATACTATTCACGTATATTTTGGAACCCTAACATTTTTAAATAATAACTTTATCTAAATGGGAATCGAACTCACAACCTATCGAATTTACAGTCGGACGCTTTTCTACTGCGCCACAATGTGTTTTTGATAACAGCAGAACAATGTATGTTCATTTTCACGATGCGTGATTAAAAAGTATATATTTTAATATTTTTGTCTTTCTCCAGGTATTGTAGCAATTTTCGTCCCCGGCAAGACAATGACACTCGTGTACGCTTCTCTGGGCGCTCTAATATTCTCTCTCTACCTGATCTACGACACTCAGCTGATGATGGGTGGGAAACACAAATACACAATCTCCCCTGAGGAGTATGTCTTCGCGGCTTTGAACTTGTATCTGGATATTATCAATATATTTATATATATTTTAACCATTATTGGTGCGGCCAGGTCTGATTAGATTGTTGTACTTTTTGGTGGGTTGGAACCAATGTTTGCTTTTAGTATTGATATTCAATAATTTGTTTCATTAGTGTGATGATATTTTTTTTTGTTTATTTTTTTTTATATTTTTTTTAATAATATTCGCCACTTATTTAATTTTTTAATATTTTAATTTCATTATAACACAATTGGAACGATGTCTGTGTTCTTATCGTGAAAATGGTGTTTATATTAATATTTAAATTTTATTTCCAAATTTTAAATATTATATCTTTTTTTTTATTATTCGTATATTTTTCTTTTAATATATTATCATTTTATACTAAGTTAGGCATTATATTGTGGAACGTTATGCCTATGAAAAAGTTTTCAATAACTTTTTTTTCTTACTATTGTCATTGGTTCCGACTATATCCAATACAACTATTTTGAAGCCAGTGTGACGTTTAATCCGCATTTGACGTAAGCTGTTGTGTATTTTTTTCTTTTTTTTGTTCAGTAGTGGCAAAGATGTTTAGTCGATAGTGTTTATAGTGTATCTGTGGAAAAAAGCTTTAAATATTTCCTTTTAGTATTTTTGGCATATATTATTAATAATTAAAACCAAATTATTTTCAATTTTTTTAAATAATAAACATTCCTAATTCCTAAAAGTTTAATTCGTCAAGTGTGGACCCTATCTTGTAACAGACAATAAAATCCAACAAAGCCCTAAGTTACCAGTCTTTGACTGATTCTATTTTTAAAAAAAGAACTCAAAATAATTCGCCATTTTGAAATTGTATCACGTCAATTTAAAAATGGCGGCAAGTGATTATTAACGAGTCGAATATTTATGAATGTAATGATATTTACATGTACGGACTTATGATATTATATATGATATAGTAAATAAATATATATATATATATATATATATATATATATATATATTTATATATATTTATATATATATATATATATATATATATATATATATATATATATATATATATTTATATATATTTATTTTGTAATAGTCGATGTTTAAACGAAAATCGAAATGTATATTTTTAATATATACTTATCTGTATTACTATCAACATAATTTATTATTAATACTTAAATGCGCAATGTCATTGATTAACATTAATTTAATTAATCTTTTTTTTTAGTTTTAATATTTTTTCTATTATAGACATATAGTCGATTTTTCACCTGATACAATAAGTAATATCGATTTTTGTCTCGATACATATTAATTAATTGGATTGATTCTTTAAAAATGCGCATTTAACGTTTAAATATATAAATAGATTATGAGAAAGAGTATTTGACAGTTTTTTTTTAATTTGATGAATAAATTCATGCAAAAGTGATAATCTGATATATTGTAAATTTTAGATAGTAGTTGCATTTACTTCTTAGCTTTCATAAACTATCTGTATTGTAAAATTTGTATTTTATAATATTAAAGTTAAATTCGATTAAACATAGCTTCTTAAATTTCAAAATGTCTATGATCATATGATGCTTCTGCCAATATTGCAAAAATTAAATATTAAAACAAATATTTATATCTATC
Organism: Dryadula phaetusa; assembly: GCA_032432895.1. Taxonomy (NCBI): domain Eukaryota; kingdom Metazoa; phylum Arthropoda; class Insecta; order Lepidoptera; family Nymphalidae; genus Dryadula; species Dryadula phaetusa. Next base: position 1,992,619 of record JAOYRS010000033.1, on the reverse strand, counting down.
AAAAAGCGTTCGTAAATAACCTTTTTTTTCACCCGTATTTAATATTATATTATTTAACGTCATTCTAAATCTATTGGAATGGTTGTATTTTTTTAATAATTTAAAATTTGCCCTTTTTCAATGAGTATGGACTGTAATAATTAATAGGAGAAAAATATTTAGATTTTATTTTGAAATTGAGGATAAAAAATAAATTAATTGTCATGAGTCACACTCAGCCTTCTAAATAATCTGACCTGATACGGTTAAAATAAAAAAAAAACAAATTTTGACATTTGGTACAAAGTAATGTTTTTAATGATTCTTCATACACACAATATATATATATATATATATATAAATGAAAATGTTTGTCTGTTCACTCACGGGTAGTGTTTTTAGTTCAAGCTGTACATACACATAACATTGTTTTGAATAAGGTATTATTTAATGTAGATTTTGTTTTGTGATTTATTTTTATTAAAATTATTGTAACAATTGTTGTTTTATTTGTTGGTAAGTTTTTTCCTTATAATTTTGATTTTAGCAATTTTTACACATTGTAAATGATATTATTTTAAACGGATTCATTGCGTATATTTTGGTATTGAAGGACACATTAGGTAAACCGTCTACCTGTGACCACGGACTACTGTAAAGTGTTCGAAACTTCAGGTTTCTAAAAATGTATTTTTAAATACCAAAATATACATCAATCAAAATCGTCAATAAACACATAAGTCAACCAGGAAGGGAGTCAGACCTGCAGTGAAGTGCCGGGGAGATACTCAACATTTGTGCTTTTAGAACGATTTTATATTGAATTCATAACAACGTTAACTTTTCCAGTTTAAGCAACGTTAATCCCCACTTTGCATGGCATAAAATAAAACCAGAATACTTGTTATTATTATTTTAACTTTTCGCTTATATTCCGCATAGTATGGTAGACAGGAAGTACCTAGTCTCAAGACACTCCGTATTTTGCTTTCCGCCAAACGTTGTGTCGAGTGGCGGTACTCAACGCCGCTATTATTATTCTTTCAAAATAAAAAATTTTACAGTTCAATTATATATCTATTTGTAATATGACGTTCACAAAGTATGACTAATAAATATTGATTTATTTTAAGATCGTTATCGTGCATATTTTATCTAGCAAAAATAGCATAATATTGTAGACTTTCATGGAAAATCTATTTACAATAATAAATTGATAATTCATAGTGTATTATAGATAAGAAGTTTCTCAAACTAAATAATAATCACTTTCCCTGCTTTACGTTTTCTTGCATACGATACAGATTGTCTCCAGATTGGGGACTCGGAAGACTTACGTGGGACTCCCGGGCTAGAAGACTAAGCGATCAGTTTTTGGTAGATTTTGTCTAGATGATGACTACGGACGCACATGTTAGTCCCTGAGACAGTAGAGACAGTAAGGATGCGTGAGCTTACTCCCCTTTTCGTACCTCTTGTGTATGAGGTCCACCTTTTCCGCCTGCGTGCGAACCAAGTACAGTGTGATGGAACCTCCCGTATATTTATTCCCGTATTTTCCCGTCGGTTCAGTTCCCCGCTCGCTCGCCGACCGCAAGCCGAGGTTCGAGCCCCGCAGGGGGCGCCCTTGCGGTCGTCGGCTTCCTCTCAAGCAGACACGTCAGTGCTTGCTAATACTTCGCAGGGCTAGAGTACCCTCTTCCCTCCCCCTCCCGGTGTCGCTGCAAAGACCATTAAGGCATCAACAGCATGTAATCCAATGACAGAAAAAAAAAGTCGGTTCAGCGGAGAATATACCATCGTAGACCTCATTAAGAGCGTAGGTAACATTATTACATATAGACATCTGTACGATGTGATCAGCTCTAGACTGGGTCGTCTCGAGGTCTGGGCCGATATAGTGTGCTATAACAAGGTTGTGTCTGTCAATGAAGGGCAGTTGGTTTACATCCCCAATAAGTGTAATTGTTTTGGCCTTTACTTCAAAGTGGTTCATTAAGGCCTCGTCCACGATGTGTCGAGATGGCCACCATTAATATACCATTCACCAGAATTCAAGCAACCTGGCTGATTGCACCAGAATTGAAGATGATGCAACTAAAAGTGATTCTACTTCTGAGGTTCTCCGTTGCTTTAGTAGTAGTTGCTATCAGATCACTATCAGAGACAAAATTATTTACCACTTAAGTGGACTTTCCACAGCCGGGAACGTCATTCATCCATGTGGTGCTTTGGTTCGCGTTTAATGGGGGCAAGTCGGGTGTAGTGACTGGGCCCTTGTCCGCTCTAGTAATTCTGCCCCTCCTTAATTGTTTTTGCAAAGGCTTCAAAAATTGTGGATAGATTTGAGGTGGTCTTTTCTATCTTTGACCGGTGACAGTTATTCTGCTGTTCAGTTAAGAGAGCAAGCTTTTCACTGCCTTCTTCTCCAACACCACTCTCTCTCAGTAGTAGCGAACCGTTAAAAATGTAGTAGATACTTTCAACTAGTAGATTTACCTATACCAAAAAAATAAATAAAAGAAAACCCCTTAATTTTATTACTTATGTTTAGCGGCATAAATATTACAAGGACGTTGTTGTTTGTAAAATGAATATTTCATTTACCTGTTTTATGTGAACAATGGTGTAAGCCATTGTGGAACCATGAAACAACGCTTCACCTTAAAGACAATGGTTATGAGACCCCCACTCGCGACAATATTCAAATTCATTCCCCTTTCTTTTACCGAGGGCAAAGTACGGCGTTGATTTCCGCCACTCAATAAGCCTCGAGTTGGAGTCATAAAGCGATAATCAAAGTGTCCTAACGCTAGTTTCTCTCTGACTACAAAAAAAAATCAATAATGAAGCAAATTACACACTGAAGACCGAAAAAATTGAGATTTTCGTCACATGCCATATGCTATTTTAATTAAAAACAAAATTGATAAACATAGTACTGATACTATAGATAATAGTTACTGCACTACATAATACTAAAAATGGGAATCGAACCCAAAACGAATGTCTTTTACAGTTAGTCACTGTACCATTACGTAGCTTGATATATTATTATACTGTATTTTTAAATCAGTGGCTATATTAGACAGATTCTATGAAGTACCAGCTCGAGTCATGCTAACTGGCATAGCAGGGTAATCAGAGACAACTTAGTGTCAAGACACTACGCTGAGTGCTATTATCTTTGGTTTCATAAAAAAATATTTTTGAAAGAACAATTTATAATTCGAAAGCTGAGCGTTATCGTCGCACCTTATCCAGCCGGTGCGACCTGCGTATCTGTTATCAGTGATTGTGTTTCACGATACGCGGACGAACGTCAATATGGCACAGGTGAGGTTTTGATTAATATTATAAGGAAAAAATAAATTAAACAGCAATTAAAATGTTATTAATATTTTTATAGATAAACTAGTCATTATTAGATATACTGTGTTTTTTTTAGGCTTCAGCGTCAAGACACTCCCTACTTCGCTTTCCACCGAATTCGAGACAGCGTATTGAATAGTGGAACTCCACGCCGCACTTTGTCTTACCAGAGCGGGGAAGTGAGAATCATTTAAATATAATCACACTCGAATGGGAATTGAACCCACAGCCGATGCGTTATAAGTATATTTACTTGAATAACATATAAACGTTTTGGTTTCTTTGCAATACTTTACATTTTATGTAAATGTTTTACTCTAATACGTGAAAAATGTAATATTTCATTGTAATTCATACATGCAATATGTAATGGTTAACCCACTCATGTATTATTAATTGTTTTCACATTGATATGGCTAATATAAACATTTAATAACTTCTAAGGCTAGTTTTCTTTGTTAGATTAAATAATATAAAATACGTTTTAATTGTATATTAAAGTAGTACACTATATAATCTAGAAATTCCCAGGTTTGATCTGAATTCTAACGCTGAAACACACAATGTGTCGAAACAAATTGTCTCTGAGCGTGCTGTTGTGTAAGATAAAGCATTCAAGCAAGACTCTTTCAATAGAGCACCTAAATTCTGTGGTTCAGAGGTCTATGTATAAGCAAAATGTAACCAAAAAGCATTTAAATGTAACTATTTTAAACGGATTAATCGCCTATGTTTTGGTATTGGTAAATATATTTTTAGAAACCGGACGTTTCGAACACTTTATAGTAGTCCTTAGTCACAGGTACACTTCATGTACTACTGTACTATCGCAAAGTAATCGAAATGTCAGGTGTCCAAAAATATATTTTCGAATACCAAAACATACGCGATTAATCCGTTTAAAACAGTTTCATTTAAAATGTGTAATAAAATCGTTTTAAAATCAAAAATCTCATTAAAGCCATTACTTATCTATCTTCTTAGTCATCAAGACTCTTGAAACGAACCTATAAATAACACACTCAATTCAAACTTTCGATATATATATATTTTTTAGCTTCACGCTTTTTTCCCACATAGCAGGGTAGACAAAAAGTACCTAGCGTCAAGATACTCCATACTTCGCTTTCCACCGAATTCTAGACGTGCGTGTTGAGTGATGGAACTCAACGCCGCACTTTGTCTTTTACCAAAGCGAGGAAGTGAAAATAATTTAAATACAATCAACACCCCCGAGTGGGGATCGAACCCACAACCGACCACGTTTACAGTCAGACGCTGTCCCACTGCGCCACGACCGGCCTCTATATACTTTCTAACTATTATAATTTCTCTAAGAAGAGAAATCTAACGTTGCTGCGTACTGTAAGCAAGAATACCATATGATGCAATATAGTACTGTTATATTTTGAATATTTTCATTATTAGATTATTTAGGTACTTTTTCATGTGCCTATCTCATCATTTGTGATATCGTCCTAACGTACATACATATATATATATATTTGGTACATAATCATTCGACATCTAAAAATGGTGTAGGTATTTTTGTATTAAAAAAGATAAATAAATCACTAATGTTGTTAGTATACTATATACCTCGTTGCGTTAGCAACGCGTATGTCATTTTCTACAAAAGTATTTATTCTTTTATTCCCACTTTTGTCCCATATAGCAGGGTAGATAGGAAGTAGCTAGCGTCAAGACCTTCCGTACTCCGCTTTCCGCCAAATTCGTGACATTGAGTGTTGAGTGGCGAAACTCAACGCCGCTCTATGCTACCAGAGCGAGAAATTAAAATACTGACAACCGATCGCGTTTACAGACGTTGTCCAGCGTTTATAAACGCGATCTGTCTGTCAAAGAAATTTAAAATTCAATTAAAATATATTAAAAACTTGTAAAGTTTCAAATTGTCTCTTAACTTTTATTATTGTCAATTGTGTTTCTATTTAAGTAATTTAATTAATTATAAATCTATAAAATATATCGTGTTTTGAGGCCCAGTGGGGGGGGGGAGTGTTTATATTTAATATTATTTGCACTTCCTCACATTGGTAAGACAAAGAGCAGCGTTGAGTTCCGCCACTCAACACGCAACGTCTCGAAGTCGGTGGAGAGCGAAGTACAAAATGTTTTCACACTAGGTACTATCTGTCTCCCCTGCTATATATATATATATATATATATATATATATATATATATATATATATATATATATATTATATTATCATACATATATTTTATACATATATAAGCCCCAATGTTATGATTTAGCATTGGCAAAATAATTCTTCTATACTTTACCTTGGTGCCATCGAAATAAGCTTGAAATTTAAAATTATGTACTTAATATTGTATAAACAGAATTTAACACTTTTAAGCAAAATATTCGAGTTCATAAGCTGCTGTACCTTTTATAACATTTATTTCATTTTTTTTAAAGAAAACAAATAAAAATTTGAATGCAGCGGGCTTCAAACCTGTGTCTTGCTAAAAATGTTTGTCTTATTCTTTGTTTGCCTGTATGTATGTGTGTGTGTAAAAACATATTATATTTTTTTAATTTTCAGACAGGATACTATGGTCCTCAAACTTATGATGACGATGGAGAAGCCCAAGTCGCCTTTGATTTTACGGAACAAAGCATACGAAAAGGTTTCATTAGAAAGGTATTTATTCAAAATAAAAAAAAACTGAAATTCACCTATTTTTTTTTTAACTAGAAACTAAGGGCTATATAGGAATATTATTTGCATGGTAATAGCTTAAAGCTTTTAGCATTATATTTGATTATTTCATCCTGATATTCAATGTAAATCCTGTAGGAGAAATAAAAAAACCGAATCCGTCAGATTATATCGATAACTGGCAAAACCCTTCCAACCTCGCTTTGTAAAGTAATTAATATAAAAAATATATATTTGTCCACTTAATACATATGAATTAAACAATTAATTTTAAATTTTACAAATACTTGCCCTAGATTGATATATTTCATTTTGTTAATATTAACACGTCGAAATTAAATAATTTTCAAGCAATTTGATAAAAAATATAAAAACAATATAACCTTAACATAGTATAGATCTCTTTATTCGCGGGTGGTAAAAAATCGGCAAATCGGTTCTTAGATGACGTAGTAAAAAACAAATACGTATTTAAAAAAATAAATTTAATTGAATTTTTTGTTCATATTCATTACCTATTATCTTCAGGCTTACGCATTGGTTTACAGAATCGACATCATTCAACAACGTACTTTAGGCTGAATAGTAATAAGGCCTATTTTATATTTTAATTAGTCCATTCGAAGGTGCATTTACAAAGAACATTCGAATCGATACCTATTGGAATAGTTTTTTATTATTTAATAGCATTTAGCCGCCAATATGGTAAGAGGGTGTATTTTTTTGAAGAAAGCGTGAATAAAAAGCTTTGAATGTACAATGTATATACAACACTAAAAAAAATAAAAATAAATAAATTAGTTATATTTAAATGTTGTCTTTCACTAAAGTTTTTTTTTCAGGTATATGCAATACTAATGTCTCAACTCTTAGTCACTATGGGATTTATTGCCTTATTCCTGTTCCATGAACCTACCAAAGTATTTGTACGGCAGAACTCCTATCTCTTGTAAGTTATTTATCATTTTACAAATAATCAACAAAAGAATATCAATTAAACTTTAATTTCAAGCTTTTATTAAGTTTTATTAAGGATTACAACATCAGACCTGACAACAATGGAATAACATATAATCAGTTGTATTGTTAATTTAAAATGGATAACATAACAGATAATATTATTTACAATAAGTAAGCCACTTATTTTGAGAATTGTTAATTTTTTTATTAAATATAAGCTTTATATCGTATAACAGGGTAATCAGATTCACCGTCTACTGTCTGAATTCGAGACATTGCGTGATAGTTAACCGCGTGTTAACGTTTAACATAATTTATATACTTTTGACTATACTGTTATTGTTAGTCGAGTGAATGCCCACTGTGCCAAGGTAGCCTCTATCTTGGCACAGAGGGAATCGCTCCACTGTAAATGCGATAGGTTGAGGGTTCGATATCCAATCGCGAGAATGACTTTTTTTAGTTTCAGGTTTTTTATCCTGCATAGCAGACAGAAAGTACCTAGTGTCAAGTCACTCCGTACTTCGCTTTCCATCGAATTCAAGACATTGCGTTTGAAGTAGTGGAACTCAACGCCACATTTTGTCTTACTAGAGCGAGGAAGTGAAAATAATTTAAATATAATCACTACCCTGAGTTGAACCCACAACCAATTACGTTTACAGTCAGAGGCTGTCCCACTGCACCACGACCGACCTCATATTTAATTAATTGTTTTTTTTAATATATTTATTTTGCAGTTGGGTGGCGATAGTGATATTATTTGTTTGCCTCATATCAATGGTTTGCTGCACGGAGCTCCGTCGCACTGCCCCTACGAACTTCATCTTCCTGGCAATTTTTACGATAGCTCAGAGTTTCCTTTTGGGTGTTACTACCAGTGTGTATGATGTTTCAGAGGTAAGGCCTTCAAAAATTTTAAAAATTAAGTTACATTTTTAACAGAATTTTCCAGTGGTGCAAAAGATCGTGGGTACCTCGGTTGACCTTAGAAAACACAGTGTCGAAGAGACTAGAGGGAGGTTAGGTACAAAACATGAGGATCCCAGAAGGATGAAGAGGGTAATGGTCATTGACGAGGCGAAAGAGGTATGTAGAGACCGCAGCGTTCGACACTGTGTTCTCTCTGACTACCTCTACCAGACTACTCAGAAAAAAAATATTATAATTATTAAATCTGCCGAACAAATCAAAACCTGAACAAGAAATTATTATCCTTTTTATTTATAAAACATAGAGAACTTGCTTACTTGCTTCTCTCGACAACCTCCCAGCCTCGTTCCATATCACCAAAAATCGTTTGCAAAGTGCAGCAAAAAATATTTTTAAATTCAGCTTTGCTAGTGTAATCTTACATGTTAGTTATTGGTTCGATTCCCACTTAGCCGTATGTTCTGCAATGCCTTAGCCTAGAGCAAAAATATAGAGAACTGAGAGACTAACTCTAGGTTCTCTGTGACTAAGAATAATAATAATAATTAAATATTTATTATAAGTAAAACATCAAAATATTAATATTTATTTCATTTTAAAGAGGCCGATCATAGCGCAATGGGACGGCGTCTGACTGTAAACGCGTAAATCGGATTAAGGTTCAATTCCTACTAAAGCACGACAACGTGAGGCATCCAGTTCATACCAGTTCATATATATATATATATATATATATATATATATATATATATATATATATATATATATATATATATATATATATTATAAAAACAGGTAATGATGGCGGTGGGCATTACAGCAGCGGTGTGCCTCGGCTTAACAATATTTGCATTCCAAACCAAATGGGACTTCACCATGATCGGTGGCGCTTTAGTGGCATTTACAATGGTTCTTCTTGTATTTGGTAAGAAATATTTACAATTATTTATAAATAGTGAAGTGATAGATAGATAGTGATACAGTATTTTAAGTGAGTCTATTTAAAACAGATTCCTCGCATCAACGACTATTATCATAGTTTACTATTTGTAAACTGTTATTCCACACTTAGGATTAGAAAACATATTTGAAAAAACGTATAACAAATTGAACGCAGCGGGATTTGAACTCACGCCTCTTGGAAACTGTCCGTTGGACGGTTATCTTAAACTACAGCGGTGTTAGTCCCTTTCGATCAGAGGTCCGCCACTTCTAATATATATATATTCTTCTTGTATACTTTTACCAGACACTAATTCACACACGTGACGAGGTTGATGTTTCACGTGATCAGCTTTGTTGGTGCTCATTCATAAATTGCGTGATTTTTTGACCCCCCCTCCGTCCTTATCACTTCTAGTCACGTTTTTTAAGATCATCATTGATAAGCAGTGTTACACTTTGTCGACCTCCTCTCCCCTCTTTCACGTGTGACGTCATTTACCCCTTTGCGCATTGGCAGAATATAATGCTTTTGTTATAACGTCACAACAACCTGATTTTGGATGACAAATGGATTCAATAGAGATTGTTTTTTACAAGCCTTTAAATGAGCCTTCTGTATCAATGTTGATTTGGTCTAGTACTGCCTTAGGGAATTTTAAATATAATTATTTGTTTAGTAATACAAAAGGCGGCGTTGAATTCGCCTCTCAGCAAACAATGTCTCGAGTTCGGAAGTAAAGCAGTGAACGGAAAGTTTTGACATTAGGCTGTTTTGACTACCATGCTAAGTGTCATACGCATGTGCTTTTGTTTCTCCAATAAAAATATAAATATATATTAAAATAAGCGCACTTATTCCCACCTTAGAGGCCGGCAACGCTCCTGTAGCTCCTCTGGTGTTACGCAAGGCGGTGGGCGGCGGTATTCACTTACCCTCACGTGACCCGCACGCTCGTTTGCGTTGCCTTTTACAATTTTTTAATATATTTTTTTTATAAAACATAAAAAAAATATGTTAAAAGATTGTAAAAGTATATTGTTGTTATTATTATTATTATTATATGGGGTTTCCCAATAAGAACGAAATATGTTTGAAATTCGTGCTGAATGGCTTTATCTGATAGGATTTTATGCTATTTAGGATTTAAATAAAATATCGTTCAAATGACCACCACGACTTTTTTTGCACTGGTGAATACTGTCAGTCCAATTTTCGATGACTCGGTGCAGCATTTCGGCTGGTATGGCCGCTATAGTCGCTCGAATGTTGCGTGCAAGGTCTTGAATCGTAGCTGGTTAATTGACATACACTTGAGATTTAACATAACCCCACAAAAATAGTCCAACGGTGTTAAATCGCATGATCTTGGTGGCCAATTGTGAGGACCGTTGCGAGAAATAACGGACTCACCAAAGTTATCACGCAATAAATCCATTGTGACGGTCGCAGTGTGGCGTGTTGCACCATCTTGTTGAAAATAAATGTCGTTCGCATCGATTTCATGTCACGATAACGGTCGCCATTGACAGTAACAGTAGGGCCTTCATCCGTGATTCCACCGTACCATAATCCGCACCAAACAGTCTATTTTTCAGGGTGTAATGGTGTTTCATGAACCACTCTTGGATTTGACTCACTCCAGTAACGACAATTCTGTTTGTTCACATAACCGTTGAGCCAAAAGTGAGCCTCATCTGAAAAGATGATTTTCCTATGAAATTCGGTGTCCGTTTCCATCATTTCAAGCGCCTAATCAGCAAATTCACGACGTAATCGATGGTCTGCTGGCTTGAGTTTTGTGCCAACACAATCTTGTATAGATGTAGGCCAAGATCCATAAGTAAAATTCGCCAGGATGTCATTCTGGATAAGCCCAATTCTTGTGCACGTCGTGGAACGGAAACATTTTGATTTTCTTCGACACTAGCTGATACAGCGGCAATATTTTCTTCACTACGGCCTGTCCGTTGTCGTGTTGGTGGTCTACTATTGTGCAAAGAATATTCACTTTCCAGTTTTTGGATTATGCGACGTATAGCGAGCTCAGACGGTGCACCATGACGACCATATTTAGGACGGAATGCTCTTTGAGTAGAGACAATACTTCTCGAATTTTGATAGAAAATTTGGACGATTTCCAAACGTTGAGGTAGCGTGAACTTGTTCATGATTAAATGGCAAATATTACTAAACATTAAAAAACACAAATGTCAAATGTTAAACAACCAAGATGGCGGCTGTGAGCTATCAAAACCCTATCATCCCTATTGGGAAACACTGTATATAATACTATTATTATTATTGTGATTATTGTAAGTATATAGAAAAAAATATCTTTTCAGCTTCACATTTTAAATAGTGAAGGGAATATATTGACACCAAGTTCTCTCTGGATACTTCACTATGCTTAACAAAGCGTAAAACTAAAAACTTTTTTAATATTCAGAAAGCTTGGTAGGTTTCTTATGGGCTCAGGTTCAAATGCCTCTGCGTTCATGTTTTTTCTTTTTTTTTAAATATATTCTAAAACTAAGTGTGGAAACACTATAAAAATAGTGAAGTATTAAATGTATTCTAATCTAACAAATATTTAAAGTTAATTAAAATATTATTTTTTCAGGTATTTTAGCTATTATAATACGTAATAACATACTGACATTAGTTTACGCTGCGGCCGGTGCCCTAATATTCTCTTTATACCTGGTCTACGACACTCAGCTGATGTTAGGAGGCAAGCACAAGTATAGCATATCACCTGAGGAGTACATATTTGCGGCTTTAAACCTATATTTAGATATTATAAACATTTTCTTATTCATTCTAAGGATTATTGGAGCTTCGAGATAGTATTCTTTGTTAAGATCTCATCATTATGACGAAGAAGTATAACACAGTTTAATACTATGTAAAGGAATGCAGAAAGCCTACATTTTTTATATTAACAAGTACATGGATACAAATAAACAAAATTCGAGTGTCTGTTTGTTTGTTCTGGTTAATCTCTGGAACGGCTGGACCGATTTTGGCATAACTTTCATTGACAGATAGCCGTATGATATAAGTAACATTTAGTGATATAAATTCTCTCAAGCTCAGCTCGTAAAATTAAATATAATAAATATATGGTCACGTTTTAACGCCCACTTTACAAATAAATCTAGAAAACTGAAAAATAAAATTAACTTTACATATATATATATATATATATATATATATATATATATATATATATATATATATATATATATATATATATATATATATATACATACACAAGACAAAACAGGATAGGACACATCGTACTTACATTTAATTAACTACTTTAAATAACGAGTGAATGGGTGGAACGAATGAATATTTAAAATATTTTTTTTATAATAAATAAAAAAGGACACAATAATATAGTTTCATTTATTTCTATTTTTTTACATATAAAATTACCTTTAGTTATTTTAAAATACAGTTACAGAGTATAATAACTCACCTATTGAAGCTCGACTTTTTAGAAATGATCATGAATCAATTTTGGGAAAATTTAATAAAAAAAACGGATTAATTGTGTATATTTTGATATTTGAAGGTCACACTCAAACTGCCTGTGACTACGGACTACTTGTAAACTGTATTTGTTCGAAACGTCGAGTTTTCAAAAATATATTTTCCAATACTAAAATATACACGATTCATCCGTTTAAAACAGTTTTATTTAAAATGTGTAATAATCGCGAAAATCAATATTATATTATTGCATCAAAAGCGTGAAGCTAAAGAAATAAAATATTTTCATATTCACGAGAATAAAAACTAAATACCAAATAAACATATAAAGTAAATAATAATTTTATATAATAAATGTACCAGCTTTCCCCATAGCCCCTTAGAAGGAAGTCATGGTGATAGAAGCCTTCACGTCGGCTTCTATCACCATGACTTCTTCTTCTTAATATTTTTTAATAAGAAATATGTCTTGACGTAGTGGGACAGCGTCTGACTGTAAACGCGACCGGTTGTGGGTTCGATCCCCACTCGGGGGGGTGATTATATTTAAAATTATTTTCACTTGCTCGCACTGGTAAGACAAAGTGCGGCGTTGTTCCACTGCTCAACACGCAATGTCTCGAATTTGATGGAATGCGAGGTACGACGTGTCTTGACACTAGGTACTTTCTGTCTACCCTGCTATGCGGGATAAAAAGCGTGAAGCTAAATAAATAAATAAAAAAAAATAAAATAAATAAAATATAATTCATAAAATAAGTAAAATAAATAAAATAAAATAAAAATAAAATAAGTACGGTGCGGTAAAATAAGGGATGTAAGCGTGAAGCTAAAAAAAAATTACTTATTAATTCCAAACTTTGGCATTAATTACTATATTAGTATAAAACTGAGTCGCAGCTACTAAGGCCTATTATTTAAGAGAAAAAAGGCAAGATAATGTCACAAATTATATTAATAAAAGATGTTCCTTTAAAACAATTTTACTATGAATTCACTACAACCATTAATATCCCACTTTTTTAACATTCATTTTTTTTAATCAATTAAAATCAGTATAAAGTGGTTATTATTTTTTTTTTTTAATTTTTATCCAACGTAGTAGAGTAGACTGGAAGTACGTAGTGTCAACACTCCGTATTTCGCTTTCCACCGAATTTGCGACATTGCGTGTTATGTAGCGGATCTCAACGCCGCGCTTTATCTTAAAAGATCGAGGAAACGAAGATAAATTAAAATTAAATCGCGGTTAAAATCAGACGCTATCAAACTGCGCCACGAACGGTCTCTTATTATTATTCAGTATTAATTTATTATAAATAAATATACTTTATAGTACTTGAGCTTAACGTATTACTTGCAAACATTCATAAATTCCTATTCTATAACTCTTTTGACATGGGAAAAATATTCAATGTACAGACACAACTTTTAACTGTTTTATTATATTTAGTATAGATAGATAACATCGTACTGAAAGTAAACAAGAGTTACGTTAGCCACATCCAGATAGAAGGTCGAAGAAAATCAAAACCTATTTTAAACTAATTTAATTAATTACATTTAAACTTATTATTAATTAAATTATAACAATTAATGATCCAGAAAACACAATAAAATATGTTATTTGGCATATTGTAATTATGCATTCCCACGCTTATGATGTCCACACTAAACACTGTTCACTCTAATAAGGAATTCCTGACCTCGCCCCGTGCTTACGTAAACATTGTTAAATATGTATATGTGGGAATCCCCGAAAATATGTTTAGTTTTTATGAAAGACAACGCGTGGGTGGCCATATGTAGTATAAATAACTATTACAGACAGTAATCTCCTACTAGATCCCCCCCCCCCTCATGTCTCAATACTAAGAAAATTAAAGACTCCCAATCATCAAGGCTCTAAGATACCAAAAAATATTTTTTTTCGTGTAGTCAGGGTCTACGATGGAAGACTTGTGCGTGACCCCAGCATGCCTTACATAACAGCAACAGTTGTGTAAGACTGCAACATTCCATTAACCGCGAGCACCAGGGCGCATTACGCTAGGGCTTCTCCCCGAAGCGACACGCATCAGTGCGTCCCCGCTGGTGTAAGAAGTGGCGACGAATGCAGCGTTGGGGACCGCTACCCAGCATGCCATTTCCGGGGCAGCGGGAAGTGGAGAACGGAGCTACAAATAGCTACGTGGAATGTAAGGAGAGGGATGCAACAGAAGATGAATTAATTATTAGATGTGATGGATGAAAGAGATTTAGATGTTGTTTGTGTAATTGAGGCCAAAAGAAAAGGCATGACCGATTTGCCGGGCAACCGAGATGCCTTCTGGGCTGGAGTTCCAGAAAGTAAATGAGGATGTCAAGGTGTAGGTGTGTTATTGTCCTCTCGATTAGTGAGTGCAATGGTAGAATATAAGGCGATCAGCCCGAGGCTGCTCTGGGTTCGCTTCAAGCTGGGGATAACAAGTGGGGAACTTGGAGGCGAATGATCGTATAAGAAGCTTCAAGGACCTCCATTTAGAGAGGAATATGAAGAAAAGGTTTCCAAAAAGCTAGACAACTGTGAAATAGGTACTGAAAGTGTTAGGAATTGTGTCTTAGGAATTGTATGATTGAAGCTGCAACTGAGGTTTGTGGCATTGGGAAAAGAGGCTTTAGTAAAAAGCGTGATGAATGGTGGGATGATGAAGTGCAAGAGGCAGTAGTAAGAAAGGAATAAAGCATGGCAGGACTGTAAAGCCTCGAGTAAGAATAAAATTATAAGAGAGATTTATATTATAAGTATAGTATATATATAAGTATAGTAATAAGAATTTAAGTTACAAAAGCACCTCGAAAGTATTGATTGAAGATGAAGCGTGAAAAGTCAGAGCATGAAAGAGACGACAGATTGACAAACAATATCCGGGAAAACACGAAGCTGTTCTGGCGAGAAGTTAGTGATTCTTGGCGTTCGCCGCCAACCTGTAGAATGAATGGGGTGCTTTCTGAGGACGGTGAAATACTTACAAAACACACGTTTTGCAACGATGGGCGGTATTCTACAAGATGTATGAACGTGTTGACGCCTCTGTCTCAAGCGACAGCAATATGCTGAGTCTTGATGTAGCAGACGGTGAAATTAGTATAAAAGAAGTAGAGAATGCTATACGAAGTCTGAAATGTGGTAAGGCAGCGGGAGCAGACGGAGTTACTGCAGAGATGATCAAATATGGTGGGCCGCGCATCTTCGACTTGAATACACCTGTATATTCTTCTTCTTCTTCTTCTTCTACTTCTCTTTGTTTACCTTACGTTTTTACATTACAAATATGGAGCCTCAGGTAAATATAATATGAGATAGTTATTATAATTTACAAGAATTTTTAATAATTTAACATTTCTACAGTATTTGGAATAAAAAATATTAATGGAATAACTTAAAACTTTTGCTGTGATAATTGCTTGTTGTAAAGTGAAATTGTCTAATCATCCATCAGCCAAAAGAATTAAAATATATTTTAATAAAACTAGAAACAAGTATGGAAAAACACCTTTAGCAACAGTAAAATATTACAATAATGTGAACAAAGTTAACAAAAAGAGCTTAGAAGTGCTTTAAAACCAGATTTCTAATAATTGGCTAATTTGAAATTGATGATTTTAGCTCTAGAATTCGAGACATTGCGTGTTGAGTGAAAGGAGGAGTTGAGAGAACTCGATGCCGCACTTTGTCTTTACCGGAGCGTGGAAGGGAAAATAATTTAAATATATTTACATCCCCGATTGGAGATCGAACGCACAACCGATCGCGTTTACAGTCAGCCACAAGTTTACAGTATATAGGATTTCAAAAAATACTCCTTTTATAATATTTAAAGTATTCGTGGTGGTCCACTAGTTTAATATGAGCTCGCATAACGCTACATACATAAGGTGAATAGCAGATTATCGTAATTGCTCATAGATAACATTTATGAACACGGTCTGATAATTATTATATCTAAATATATATTTTTTTAATATTATAAGCCTAATATAGGCTTACAATATTAAAAAATATATTTCCATTTTTTTAACTTCACGCTTTTATCCCACATGCAGCAGGATAGACAGAAAGTACCTAGTCAAGATTACCGAGACCTAGACAGACCTAGACATTGCGTCTTTAGTGGCGGAATTCAACGCTACACTTTGTCTTGCCACAACGAGGAAGTAAAAATAAGTTAAATATAATCACCACCGAGTGGGAATCGCACCCACAACCGATCGCGTTTACAGTCAGACGCTGATCCACTGAGCCACGACCGGCTACCAATCGAATACAACCATCTTATTAATACAAGCACACTGTACCACTGATGGTAAGTCCATTAAATTCAAATTAGATAACAAAAGTAAAGAGTAAATATCGACCACACGACGGAACGAAAATTCTTGTTATCGCGCACGTCATTTATCAGCTCGATAGACGTCGAGCTCACTGTGTTTCTTCGGCTTGTCAACATGACATGTGTCACGATAGCCGCGGCAACAATAATTATATTGTTAATAATTCTACTTAGAAAAAAAGATCGGGAACCCATTTTTGGTATATACACGGTGCCTGGGAAGTGGTACTATTTGAAATATGTTGTCTTCTCCTGCCTTTATTATTATAGAAAGGTAAGTTTGTTTTAATGGGTCGTGGCGCACTGGTACGGCGTCTGATTGTAATGGCGATCGGTTGTGGGTCCGATTCTCACTCGATGGTGTGATTATATTTAAAATATATCACTTCCTCGCTCTGGTAAGATAATGTGCAGCGTTGAGTTACGCTATTTAATACGCAAGGTCTCGAATTCGGCGGAAAGTGAAGTACGAAGTGTCTTGACACTAGTTACTTCATGTCTTCCCTGCTATGCGGGATAAAAGCGTGAAGCTCTAAGCGTATAAAGATAAGTTGTTACTGTATTAATACAATACTAGAGATTATGTTGACATGAACAATATATAAGTGTTACCTTAGCGACGTTTGTCAAACTCATAGTACTGTGTTTATTATTATTTTAATTAATTTCTACTATATTGTAATTAAAAAATGTTTATTTTTCATTCATATTTGAAAATGTACACCTGATTGTAAACGCGGTTGATTGTGAGTTCGATTCCCGCTCGGGGATATGATTATTTTTAAAATTAATTTTCATTTCTCCGTTCTGATAAACTGCGACTCAACACGCAATGTGAACTCAAGCAGAGTGTCTTGACTCTAGGTTGTTTTCCATATCCTGCTGAGCGGGATACAGCGTGAAGGTAAAAATATATAATTGTTGACGTCATGGACCGTAACGCAGTAGCGAGTTCGAGTCCCATACAGTGGAATGTTTTTGTTAAGCGTAATGTCAGTTGTTAGTCACCTAAGTCATTTGAATTAAAGGTGTAGAATTTATAATAATATCTTATAACACGTAGTAAAAAAAATGGAATTTGTTTAAAAATCTATTAATATATTTCTACGCAGAAATCAGAAGAAGTATAAAAAATTTAAACAAAAATTAATCGATTTTAATTCTTCATACCTAATTTTCTAAACACACACAACACAAACACACACGTTGCTATGGCAACGTATATTTTCCGCGTCAATGGGACAACTAGTATCTATAAATGAGTAGATAATAAAAAAAATGTTATCACACAACGATAAACAATATGTATTGAATAGTGAAAAAAATATGATTTTTTTAAAATTTGAACCATTGAGAATATAAAATATTTTATAACAGCGTTCAATATAAAAGCGTGAAGCTAAAAAAAAGTTTATTTGTTTGTCATATTAGAAACTACTGGGTGGTTTTGAAAAAAATATTTGTGAGTTTTTTTTTATAGCCTTCACGCTTTATCCCTGGCGAGGTAGTCAGAGGGCACTGAGCGCCGAACGCTACGGTCCCTACATACTTATATCTTTCGCCTCCTCCACATGTCCTTCCTCCAGTATTTTCGGTACTGTGTTTTCGAAAGTCAACCGAGGTCTCCCTCGACCTCTCATACCACTCACCTTGGCTTCATAAATCTTTTTTACCATTCTTTCATCACTCATTCTCTCAACGCGCCCAAACCACCTGAGCACGTTCTTCTTCATTCTTACTGCGACATTCGCGCTTACACCTGCCATTCTGCGGTTTTGGCATTCTTTGCGTTTGGAGCTTCGTTATTTTTGACTATCACGCTAGAGATGAAGCGTGAAGAAATAGGGAAATTGGTATATTTCTTTCCTAATGTAGAAGAAGTTGAGCGTATCAACTAGTACCAAATAAATAAACCGTTAAAGGAGCACTTTGACCGTTGTATTATCAACATTAGATAATGCGTTTTGTAATTATTTGATTAATAGCTGTTGAATCTCAATCAGGAGATACTAAGTGGTTTATCAATTTTCAATAAATGTTAATTTAATTTATTTGAACACCTGTTATAATATTAATACCAAAAATAAATTGTGATCAACGTATAAGAATTTTAATTCATCCGAAAGTAGAACGGTTCCAAAAGACGCGGCTTCGAATTCATCATTCAGTCCACAATGGGCTGAAAGCAGTCAACTGAGTGTCTTGAAAACATTTTTGAAAAAACGTATAAAAATTTGAATGCAGCGGGATTCGAACCCGCGCCTCTTGGATACCGTCTAAGCGCTCTGACCGCTAAGCCATGCGTTCTACTGTGTGTCTTGACATTAGGTCTAACCATAATCTTTGACTACCCCCCTTGCCAGGCGGTGTGAAGCGTAAAGCTGTAAAAAAATATTTTATCTAAACCTAAGTGCGAAAAGCTTTAAAAACTATTAAAACACGCTTTGAAATCTATTATTAGTAATTATTAAATAAATAAAACATCTGTTGTTACTGTTATGTATAAGTAATTGGTAGTAGAGTGGCACTGTGGGATTGTACATGAACGTGAACGTGGTTGTGGGTTCGACTCGCTTTCGGGTTAATAATTTTTTCTTTGGCTTCACGCTTTTATCCTGCATATCAGGATAGACAGAAAGTACCTAGTATCAACACACTCCGTACTTCGCTTTCTGCCGAATTCAAGACATTGTGTGTTGAGTAACGCACTTTTTTAGCGGGTTGAGTGGCGGAACTTAACGCCGACAAGACGTGTTGTTTTACCAAAGCGATAAAATAAAAAGAATTGAAATATAATAATTCCCCTGAGTAGTAATCGTACCCACAAACGATCGCGTTTATAGTCAACGCTGTTCCTCTGAGCCACAACCGGCCGTTTAGGTGAAAAGCTTAAATTTGTTATATATTTGAGAAGGCGTGAATTTTTTTTTTCGCCAGATTATAGAGACTTTATTATGTATTTTAATATCAATATACGAAAATATTAAAATAGTAAACATAGTTATTGGACGATTGGAAATCAAAATTTATCACTAATTCAGTTGGCAAGAGAACTCTTTTATATTCTAAGTACATTAGTTGTTAGATCATTCGACGCATTTTAAGTATTGTTTAATTTGTAGAATGTGTAATAAATGGGTAAAAATAATATTTATTTCAGTATTCCAGTAAAAATAAAGCGGTAGGCACTGATGGGAGAGCTGGACAAGGAGTGAAGGCGTATGCAGATCCCTCAGATATGGACAGGGCACAGCCACTCAGTGAACATGCTAAGGTATATAACAATATGTATATATATATATATATATATATATATATATATATATATATATATATATATATATATATATATAGATTTGTTGACCTCTCTCCCCGGACTTGTCACACTTTGTCGGCCCCTTGCTATTTTATTTTAATATTAACTATTTTTAAAATGTTATTCCACACTTAGGATTAGATTATCCATCTCTCTTTTTCAGGATTAGCAATCTCTCTTGTTAAATGATTATTTCTAAATAATCTTTAAGTAGTAGAAATTTGTAAAAATCTCTCAACAGAGATGCTAACAACATAAATAAGTTGTAACAAAAAACGTATAAGAATTTCGACGCAGCTGGTAGTAGAACGCGTGGCTTAGCGGTCAGAGCGCTTGGACGGTATCCAAGAGGCGCGGGTTCGAATCCCGCTGCGTTCAAATTTTTATACGTTTTTTCAAAAATGTTTTCTAATCCTAAGTGTGGAATAAAACTTTAAAAATAGTAAATATGAGTAGAAAAGTTCCCAATTGTATTATATTTACATCCTACCCTCAAAATACTCCGTTGACTGCTTTCCACCCAAAATCGAGATATTAAGAGGCGATGTCAACGTCGCGCTTTGTCTTCCCAATACACGCGCAAATAATCCGTTCAAAATATGTTACATTTTAAATGTATAAAAACGTAAAATCAAAGATAATATTTTGGTCAAAATATGGATTTTAGTAAAGATAACATTTTAATTAATATATTTTATCTAGGCATTCGATGCAGTGTTCTTCATATCAGCTAAAAAAGACGTGGACGATAAGGGCGTGTACGTGATATCTGGTTGCGAACGACGACCCATGGGCATGTGCAATGGACTCTTTTATATTGGTGTAAGTAAGCGTTGAATTAATCTTAATTTTATATTAAAGTGACACCTTATCAATTAGAGATAGAGATTTTCACTTATCAAGTACTAAATACCTAATCTAAGAAAACTATTTCAACCTGATAAAACGTCTTATTAGTACAGGGTAGAGGTAAGTAACGAGAATTTCATAGAAATTCAAAAACTCCCACTAATAGAAATTTTCTATGACAAAGTGCGGTGAATTTAGAATTTTGACGTTTCGTATATTATATTTTTTATTGCTATAAATATGGTTTTGTTTTGCTTCACGCTTTTATCCTACGTAATAGGGTACACAGGAAATACCTACCGAGTAAACACCTGTCAATGCAATCCGAAATGCGCTTTACGCCGAATCCGAGACGTTTGCGCTGCGCCTTGTCTTACCAGAGTGAAGAAATCAAAATAATTTAACAGCTTCCGAGTGGGAATCGAACCCACAACGCTTAGGATTAGAAAACATCTTTGAAAAAACGTATAAAAATTTGAACGCAGCGGGATTCGAACCCGCGCCTCCTGGATATAAAAACAGTTGTTAAAATATTTCACATCAAAATGCATATTTGAAAATACATAAAAAATACATTAAAAGACGATCAAGTTTCATACAATACTAGATATCCAGTGGACGCGTTGACATCGCGTTGCCTTAGCAACGTGTAAATCACTTTATATAAGTGTGTTTGTATGTCTTACATAATAGTGTGCGTTGTATTTCTTTTATTAATTTATTTTATTTATATACATTATTTTTAACAAAAATATTAGCATTCTGCACTTATTCTCTATAGAAACTATAACTGTGCCAAATTTCATACTACTCTATTCGCGTAATTTTCGTAAAAAAGGGGTACAATGATTTTGCTTTACGTATTAATTATATAAATATCTAATTTCCATAGTTGCCTGGAAAAGGTCTACTTTGCAGTAATAAGTTACCAGACACAGTGTTGTTTGGTGCGCCCATCGGGGAATTTGCGGCTGAAGGCATTAATATAAAGCCAGTTGAACCAATGAAGAAATGGGCAATATCCTACAATGGACCGATGTGGTTCGTATATTAGTTTTTGTTATATTTTTTTTATACAGCATAGCAGGGTAGACAGAAAGTACCTAGTGTCAAGACACTCCGCACTTCGCTGCCACCAAATTTGAGACATGGCTGTTGAGTGGCGGAACTCAACGCCGCACTTTGTCTTACCAGAGCGGGGAAGTGAAAATAATTTAAATATAATCACTCCCCCGATTGGGATCCAACTCACAAGCAATCGCGTTTACAGTTGTCCAACTGAGCCACGACCGGCCACTACTTTTAAAAACAATATTTTATATTCATTCTGATATTAAAATCATGATTATACGTGTATCTATATAATAAAAAAGGAAGATAATATTTTATTTTTTTTATTTTAACAGTTTTACATGTTATGTCGCAGAATAGTCAGATAAAACCTAATATCAATTCTCCACTTTCCTCCCTAAATTGAAACAATACCTATTGCATGGTGGAACTTAACACCGCGCCTTGCCGTGCCCGTACGGGAAAATGATAATAATTATAGAATAATTTCCAGCGGGTATCGAACCCACAATCAAAAGCGCTTAAAATGAAACACTCTCCCACTGCGATATAATGACCTGTTTTGAAATCAATCTTCCTACCTGAACTTCACTTTCCATGGCCTCTAGTTATTTTAGTAAGATTTAACTACCTGCATTTCCTTCATATCATATAAGCGTAACATTTTTTTACTTTGTACATATAACGTCAGCGAATATTTAAAAAAAAGTTATTTTTTTAATATTTAAAATAAAACCGCGCCTCTGTCTAACGTCCAACCAATTAAACTTATACAATACCGAATTATATATTAAATTATATATACTTTGGTACCGGATGGGCCAGAAAGGCGTGCGAATTTCAAATCGAATCGATAGTGAGAGGGACGCGGGAGCGGGGAGCGGGTAGTGGAGATAGGTAGCTTGGTTCTCTGAAATTTAGTCACCATGGGATGTTTTCCCGGTGAGCAGCGTGTGTTCTGTGTAAAGGCTTATTACAAAAATGGTGATTCGTGCACTATTGTGCGGCGTCTATTTCGCTCTGATTTTAATTTACATGATTTAAATCAATGACCTAGTAAAAGTGTTATCAGATCGTGGGTCAAAAATTTGAGTCTACGAGTTCGATAGTGAATCAAAAACCTGCGGGGCGTCAAAGATCAATAAGAACGGAAGAAACTGTAAGCGAAGTCGCGACGTCCTTACGGCGCGATCCCCAGTTATCATCCCGAAAGAGATCTATTGAGCTCACTATATAAAGAACATCATTAAGGCGTATTTTGGCAAAAGTTCTTAAATTTCATCCGTATAAACTTTAATTAGCCCTGAAATTGGAACCAAATGGCTACCATCTTCGCTGTGTTTGCCGAAAGAATGTTACAGTGATTTCGAGGTTGTATAATATCTCAGATGATTCATCATTCATTTAAGTGGATATGTAAATAAGTAAAATTGTCGGTATTAGACATCAGAAAATCCCAAATTAAACATCAAAGACCATTGGGTTCGCTTAAAGTGACAGTTTAGAGAGCCATGTTGGCTGAAGGAACCGCCGGACCTCATTTCTTGAAAATGAGCGACGTCATACCGTAACAGTAAATTCTGATCGCTATACAGACATGTTACGTTATTCTACCTACAACTGCATAATTTTGAAGTTCACAACAGCAGGACCTAGTATTACCAAGACGGCGCGACATCTTATACATGAGTCCTTAGCTGTTGCAAGCGAAATGCTTACTGGAAAACTGATATCGCCTCGAGGGGACATACCGTGGCCTCCTCGGAGCCCAAATCTCACGTCACTGGATTTTTTTTGTCTGAAGATACCTCAAGCGCTGCGTAAATACCAATAAACCGACGATAATTGCCCAGCTCAAGAACAATATTCACGAGCAAATCTCTGCTATCCCATGAGCGATGTGTCAGCGAGTTTTTACGAATTTGAGGTCCAGATTCGAGGAGTGGACGTTTGGATGGTACACATCTCAGTGATGCTATTTTTAATAAATAAACTTCCCATGTGTTTACTTTATTCTAAATAAAGATTATTTTTGCTAAGCCTTGTATTTTTTTTCTATGAGTTTTTAAAATTCGCAAAACTTAATGGCCCACCCGGTATTACAATTTTTGTATAAACTAACAGACAACTACCACCCCAATAACAATGGACTACTGTGAAACCATTATACATTTAATAAGATACATAAATAAAATTATTTCAAATTTATTAATCACGTATATTTTGGTGTTCAAAAATATTTTTGAATACCCAACGTTACAACCACTTTATAGTAGTCCGTTATCATTGTCATTCAGTGTTCGAAACATTTCCGATTTTCAAAAATGTATTTTCGAATACTAAAATATACGCGATTAATCCGTTAAAAATAGTTTCAATTAAAATATTTATTTGTTAAAAAATACATATATTATATTTATATATAATATATGTATTTTTTTACGTTTAAAAACATTAAAAAGCAGCTTCACGCGTCAACCCGCATAGCACACTTAAAAACAACCTAATGTCAAGACACGCCGCTGACCGCTTTCCACTAGAAATCGAGACATTGAATGGTGAGTTTAACGTTGCGCCTTGACTAAAATTTATTAATTTTTTATGTCATTAGGTATCAAAATGAGCCAAGTAAAATAGTTGATGTGGAATTTAGCGGCGAATGGACAGCCACGGGCAAGTATTTCGACTACGATTGCGATCTACACCCGCCAGCTGTCATCAGATCTATTGCTAGAGAGAAATGGAGTCGAAGTTACTTTGAAGGACTAAAAACGTAGGTATCACATTTATAACACAATTAATGACGTCACAATAGTGTTGTGTACACGTGTGACTGTAACGTCATTGGTTGTGGGTTAAATTCCCACTTGAGGTAATAATTATATTTAATTATTTCACCACTCTAAGGCCAAACGCGGTATTGAACTCCGCCACCAACCACACAAGGACACAATTTTGCGACGGAACAAGTGAACGGAGTGTATTGATGTTACGTTTTCTCTTAACTACTTTATCGGTATAGGAAACCTTCTTCTATATGGGGTATATCCAGAAACTCCTTTTTTTATATGTGTCAATAGTGAAATCGTAAAAAAAGAAGTTTTTAAGTATATATTATTAGTTAGTTAATTAGTTAGTGAGAAATGTAAGCTTAACTTGATCCAAATCCTAGTGTCCAATTCTGCTGCAATTAGAATCACTACTTCCAATGATATGACAATGAAATTATATATAATCAATTTCGTTTTTAATCTAAAATGGCCGCCACAACAAAATGGCGGATTATACATTTTTATATAATCCACCCAATATGAATATCAAATGAAAGGTTTTAATATTCATTATATCAATATATTTATTCTAAACATATATATATCGTAAATTACGAGTTCGAAACATATTGAAGAATGGTTATATTTAACATTTTCATCTTCTCAATGTGTTTAAACAAAACGCGGCGTTGTATTCCGCGAAATAGTGCACAATATCTTTAATAAAATTGGCGGCAAGACAAATGGTCTAACACGTTTTCTTATTTCAGAGCTCACCAGTCGCACTACGAGCAGTTTGGCTCACTTAAATGTAAATTCAAGATCGAAAACGAATCTTATGAATACACTTTACCTTCATTCAGAGATCATAGTTTTGGTAAGGAGTTTATTTATTGATAATAAATATACTTGTAGAAAATTG
The DNA here is from genome assembly GCA_032432895.1 of Dryadula phaetusa. NCBI lineage: Eukaryota > Metazoa > Arthropoda > Insecta > Lepidoptera > Nymphalidae > Dryadula > Dryadula phaetusa. The sequence goes on along the minus strand of JAOYRS010000033.1, from coordinate 1,966,938 downwards.
TGATTCACAGTGTACTTCCTACCGGAAGTTGAGGGAGTTTTCTTCGGAGTTCCCTTAGAAATGGGAAATATTGTAATTGAAGTAAATTTATTACAAACTACATAATGAAGTATATAACAAATCAGTCCGTTATGTGTTGAAATTGAAACTAGAGAATGAAGAAGGTTGGAGCAGTAATAGACCGAAAGAACGAAATTTAATTCTTTCGGTCTACTTCTCAGAATGTTAAAATTATTTTTTATGGTAAAACAAGAATAATGAGGCCGGTCGTAGCGCAGTGAGACAGCGTCTGACTGTAAACGCGATCGGTTGTGGGTTCGATCCCCACTCAGGGGAGTGATATTTAAATTATTTTCACTTCCTCGCTCTGGTAACAGGCAAATGCGGCGTTGAGTTCCACCACTCAACAGGCTATGTCTCGAATTTGATGCAAAGAGCAAAGTCTGGAGTGTCTTGATCCTAGGTACTTTCTGTCTACCCTGCTGTGCGGGATAAAAAAAATAAAAAGAATAATAAGAAACAAGGAGAAACTTTAGACCTCTCTTATATTAAAATATGCGGAGAGAGAAGAAGTAGTTCAAAATGCTATTTTTTATCGTACAGGTAATAGTCGGGACTGGACGTTGATGCATCGTTACGCTTTCCATCACATTTTCTTGCAAGACGGTACCAGTATTAGCGTTGGTGTCATCTGCCAGCCTTGCACAGCCACGAGGTGATACAGTAATTCTATTAAATTTTTAGCCATTATAGGTCTAATACCAGACATGGAGGCCTCTCCATCTCGATCCCAATCAAAATATACAAAATTTTAATAAACTATAAATATAATAAAGAAAAAATATTTTTAAAAAGAGGAATTAAAATTTGTATGCACACTTTAAAAATGGGTACATATTAAAATAATTAACATTCTCTCTTGCCAAACGATTATTTCTTAATAATCTTTGGGTAGCAGAAATTTGTGAAAATCTTTCTATAGAGGTGCTAACAACGCAAATAACTTGTAACAAAACGTATAAGAATTTCGACGCAGCTGGTAATAGAACGAATGGCTTAGCGGTCACAGCGCTTAGACAATTTCCAAGACACGCGAGTGCGAATCCCGCTGCGTTCAAATTTTTATGCGTTTTTTAAAAATATTTTCTAATCCTAAGTGTGGAATAACACTTTAAAAATAGTAATATAAGAAAAAAATTGTTCGCCTAGAACTTATTCATTTACTCGTTTATTTCCCACATGTCCACGTTGACTGGTGGAAAATACTGATTAGCGTAATGTGTGCAAAATAGGGTATATAAATAAATAAATAAAACTTATATCTTAAAAGTTCTAATAACCTTCTTATAGGCTTGTTACAACCTACTAAATATACTTCCGCCATTCATAAAGGCTTAGCACGTCCCAAAATATTATAATATACATAATAATTGTTATCAAAATTTTAGTATGGAAGCAGGCGTGGTGGGACTACCAAATGGTGACGTTTTGCCCATTAAGTGGGTGGATTTGAAGTTGTACCAACACGGTGAAGGTGGCACGGCCCCCCGCGACTACGCTTTTACTATGCAGGCGGGAGACGAAGTATATACTGTTCAGGTATACATATATATGTGTATAATTATATTTCTTAGTTTACTCCTGTGCCTTATTTAAAAATATATATTCTAATAGACAAGGACATTCAATTAAGATAATAATGTCAGTTTTGTCAGTCCTATTGGAAGCTACCATCATGTCAGTCCGAGTTTGTCACCGAGTCTTCTCTGAGTCTTTGTCTCCGAGTCTCTCTCTTCTGCAGAGAAGACTCGGTAACAAACTCAAAAGTTGCCTTTTTAGAATATAATTATAGGATACATTCACCTATATATGTATTAACAAATCATTAATTTCCTGAGTGAACGATGATTCGATACAATAAAATAATATGCTAAAGCTTATTTTAATTTTAATAAGCACATGATTTATGTACATACATATGATTATTAAAATGAATTATATTTATCTACCGCCATTTGTTTTTGTATCAATCAACAAACAAATGCCAGCCTACCTTTGACGACGGGCTCCTGTATAGTGTTCGAAACGTTTGAAATACTAAAATATACGCGATTAATCCGTTTAGAATAGTTTCATTTATAATTGTGTAAAAATATCTAAGATCTTATTATAATTACTTTTCAAACTTCCTATTTCTTCATATTGAACATTCAATTATTTTCTACATATTGTTTTTTTTTTCAGGTTTTAGTAGAATACGAGTCAATACATTACGTATCTCAAGATTGGGATGCAAGAATGGTGGAACGTTTCTGCAAATTTATTGTGAACGGCGTCCCCGGACGGGGAGTCTCCGAGTTCCACTACCGACACAAAGATGGTCGTCCCGAAAGTGTCTCTGTAAATGATCCCGAATGGTACAGGAAAATGTGCCATAAAGTTTAATTAATATATAATTTTTATATATTCAAAGGTTGTTATTCCCGCTAAAGATTTCTCTACTCACTAATCTACTCAGTACATTGGTATATGTATATTAAATAATAAAAACTATTCCAATAGGTATCGAGCCGGATGTTCTTTGTAAATGCACCTACATGTGGACTAATAAAAAATTAAAATAGACCTTATTACTATCTAGTATAAAATACGTTATTGAATGATATCAATTTATAAATTTTGTAGACCAATGCCTAAGTCTGAAGAAAATAATGAATCAATATGATCAAAAACTTCAATTAAATTCAATTTTTTTATATAAGCACTAGTTTTTTTTTGTTTCTTATCTAGGAAATTATAATTAAAATATTTTCATTTCCTCGTTCTGGTAAGACAAAGCGCGAAGTTGTTTTCTACCACTCAACACGTAATTTCTCGAATTTGGCGCAAAGCAGAGTACGGAGTGTCTTGACACTACGTAATTTCTGTCTACCCTGCTATTCGGGATCAATCTCTATTCGGGATAAACTCTTTTCTCATACTGAGTATGGAATGAATAAAGAAATTTATAAATTACAAAATTTTTGTCTTAAATATTTTTTGTGATGTAAATGAAGTTATATAAGAAAATGATTATTTTTATTATTAAATTATTATTAAAATGATCATTTTTATTATTTTTCACCTAATAATCATGAAGATCTCCCGAAGGGCATGTATGAAGAGGAGGGCGAAAGAAGTATGCAGGGACCGTAGCGTTTGGCGCTCCGTACTCTCTGACTATCCCGCAAGGGATTAAGCGTAAAGCTAAACAAAAAGTTTATTTTTATCAATTTGAAACGAGCACTTTATTATAAAGCGTCCTTAATAAATACATTATTATTTTATGACTCAAGTTTAATATATCAAATATGTTGGCAATGATATTTAAATTAAAACGAATGAACTTTATTGTAATAACAAATTTTAAAATATCAGACAAAAGCTAGGTAACTTTGAGTTCCCGCCAGGGTTCACGGAAGATTGGAATAGCTTCCATTCGTTGAAGTATTCGTTGAAGAGGCTCCTCTTCTTCAGGTTTAAACGGGTTAACGAAAGGCCTATATCTGTCAAATCGTAGTCCCACATAACCTGTCCCGAGTCCTCAATCGGAAGGTATCCATCAGTACTAGGATTTCCTTACATTATTTCCTAAGTTAGGGTTAAGATTTTTGGCCTATACTCTGGTAGGAAAGGTTTCTTTGTATTTACATATGTAATTATATGTATATATATATATACCTTCGCTTGTACAACTACAACATCCTAAGAGCGCCTTTTTATTATTTCTTGTTTATTATGTATTTATTGTGTGCAATAAAGTATATTTGTAACTGTATTTGTCTTTCCCTCTCAAACATCTCAATTTTAGAAACAATTTTAAACAGATAAATAATCATATATATACTATATACCGTTTGATATTTGTGGAGCGACCGTGACAGAGCCTTGGTAACCCTTTAAATACAAGCAGTTATCCTGATTGCAGATTTACGTAAAATCCATTGCCAGTTCTCTCTAAAAGCATCGCTGCGTCTCTATAGTAATTCTTCAATGGATTCCGCCCTTTGTTTCATCACCTCCGACCTTGATTGGTCAGACTGGCCTTTCGCTGCTCCAATTATTCGCTAATCGAATTGACTGACTGTACTATACGAATGAGATAATTGCACACGCGCATCCCATAATGTATATTGGGTGATGTCAATATGAAAAGGTTTATTGAGATGTATTCTTTTTTTTTTTAACTTCACGCTTATATCCTGCACAGCGGGGTAGACAGGAAGTATCCTGTCAAGACTCTCCGTACTTCGCTTTCCACTGAATTCAAGACATTGCATGTTGATTGGCGGATCTCAACGCAGCGCTTCGTCTTACCAGAGTGAAGAATAGAAAATAATTTTAAATATAATCATCTAAACCTGAGTGAGAATCGATCTCACAACAGATCGCTTTTATCGTCCGACGCTGTCCCACTGTGCCACGACCGTCCTGGTTTATTTTTTAATTTAGTTTTAAGGCAAGCGAAATGTTGTGCCAATTCAGTGTTTAATTATCGATTTACATCTACTTCTACTAGAATAATAATACGTAATATTCGTTTTAATATGATTGTATCTATATTTTTTTAATATCAAGAAGCTTTAGATACTCTTTTAGATAATCTTTTAGATATTTTTTAAAGACATAATTACTGTAAATATAAATCCATTTAAATTCAAAATACAGTTAGTTTTTTTAACAAGTATAGTAGTGATTTAAATCATTCTAACAACAGACAATATGTTGTGTTTATAAATCGCTTCGCCAAAATCACTTAACGTTTAAAGATTTGATAAGTAATATTTTAAATAATATATTTATATTTAATTAGCATTTTTTTTTAAATCCGAATCTTAAAGTTCTGTACAAAGGTTTTAAATTTTTGAAAGATTTCAGTAAATACATGGTGCTAATAAAATTTACGTTAAGCGTACACTTATTACAATTTCTAAAAACGTCATATAATTTGAGTTATTAATCAAAAATTCTTTAGCTACTTCATTTTTCCATAGCTTGGCCGACAGGAACTATCTAGTATCAAGACACTCCCTCCATACTCCGATTTTCACCGAAATAAAGATATTGCGCATTGAGTTGCGTTGCGGATCTCAACGCCGTACTTTGTCTTACAAGAGCGAGGAATTGAAAATTATACAATTTATTACATTAATCTACTCCTACTATACCTTGATCAGTTTAGTTATTATGACTCAGTAGTGACATATTAAACTTTGAACGATAATTATAGGTTCATACTTCATTTAGAAATGTCTACATATAGTGTTTTTCTTATTTTGATTTTTACGGTCGGCTCGGACCACTAACAGCGTAACTTAACGCCGTCATCAGCAAGCATTGTTACTGTGTAAAAGTTTACTTTAACAAAATATTAATTAAAAATTTTAAAATCGTTCAATTTTCAAATTTATTCTTACAAAAGAATGTTTCAATTAAAGGGAATTTAACGTAAATTATGATAAACACTTAATTTCTATTTTCGTGGCTTTTGTATATTTAATTCATAAACAAATAATTTAATTTAAAAATTATATACATTATTTAAACCTTACTTAATGTAAAAAAAGAGCAAAAATTTAATGTCCAATATTAATGTTTAATTTATTTTTAATTTTTAATAGTTTTGAATCCCACTGTACACAGCCGGTAGCATATAGGGTCCCTGTATAGTCCCTGCTACTCGCGCCCGGTGTCAGTCGCCCGGCCCATGCTCGGCGATGTAGAGTGCTTCGGACCCCAAAAAATTAACTTCCATTGATCAATCTAAAAGGTAAGTCTATTATGTATCATTATAAAATAAAAAGAGATGTATTGAGTGTTTTAAAATTTAAAAAAAATACTATTTTTTATTTAAAATTATATTTTCTTGTTCAAATTTAAAAATGCTGTTTTTAATAAATAATTCTTACGAGTATCTTGACAGGTATTGAAATATAAAACATGGATTTCGACGCGATACTCGAGGATGTTGGCACTTTTGGGAGGTATCAGAAATTAGTCATCTACTTCATCTTGCTGCCCGCGGTGATACCGTGCGGGTTTCACGCGTACGCGCAGCTCTTCATGGCAGCTGACGTCAAACACTGGTGCAAAGTACCCGAATTGGAAAGTCTGACTGATGTAGAAATTATAAAAAATTTAAGGTACTTTTTTTAGCTCCATCCATTTTTCCCGCACAGTAGGGTAGACAGAAAGTACCTAGTATCAGGACATTGCACTTCGCTTCTCACAGATTTCGAGATATTGCGTTTTGAGTAATGGAACTCAACGCCGCACTTGATCCTACCAGAGTGAGGAGGTAAAATAATTTAAACATAATATAGTCCGTGGTCACAAGTAGACTGAGGTGACATTTTCCTGTTGGTTGATTGATTTTTTTGTCCATACATTCGATAGATGAACAAATAAAACTGATAAAAGCGCACAAAAAGGGTACTTTCATACTTTCAACATTAGTTAAATTATAAAATTACACTTATGTTAGGTAGGATCATTTGCGTAGTTATATATAAAAGCGAACTTCACTTCTCGCATTAAACATAATATTTTTATACACATGAAAGTATATAAAAATACATTTCTATCCTCCAATCTTCTCATGGTATATGGCGTAACTCAACACCGCTATTTGTCTACACCGAATGGGGAAATTTAAATAATTTATGTATGATCCTATTGTGTTAATCAAATGTAAAGCCGGCGTTTACAGTAAATTCTCACTGAAGAAGTCTGCACTGCGAAACGATGGCCTTCCATATCTTAATAATGTATAGGTAGTATTTGTTTAATATATTAAAGTTCAGGCTTTTATCCTGTATAACAGGGTAAACAGGAAGTACGTATTTAAACACTCCGTCCTCCGCCAGTCGCCAAATTCAAAACATAGCGTGTTTAGTGGCGGAACTCAACGCCGCGCTTAGTCTTACCAAAGCAAGAAAATGAAAATAATTTACAATAGAAGCCGATTGTGGCGGAATGGGACAGCGTCTTGACTGTAAACGCGATCGATTGTGGGTTTAATCCCCATTCGGGGGTGTGATTACATTTAGATATATTTAATATTTCTTTTTTATTTAATAAAATAATATTTTTAGCATACCATTGGAACTGAAAAATGGTGAACTCGAATACTCCCAATGCAACATGTATAAATTGAATTATAGCGAAGTAATAAGTAATTATCCGGAATCTATCTTAGACATGGACTTAGTTGAGACCACTCCATGCACTGACGGGTGGATGTACGAAATGGATACATACAAAAATACTGTTGTTACTGAGGTACTTAAAGTTTTAATTTGAAAATAATTATTTTTTAAAATAATTTATAATGAAATAAATAAAATATATATTGTTGTTCTTAGATATAAGTAAAAAATCGGTAAATATATATAACATCGGTTTAAAGTATAAATTGGCTGGGTGTATTTTGTGGGTTTGATCCCCACTCGGGGGAGGGATTATATTTAAACTATATTCACTTCCTCGCTCTGGTAAAAGACAGAGTTCGGCGTTGAGTTCCACCACTCAACACGCAATGAGACTATAGTACGGAGTGTCTTTACACTAGGTACATCCTGTCTACCCTGCTCTGCGAGATAAAAGCGTGAAGCTAAAAAAAATCTTAAATAAAAAAAATCACAATCGAGAAAACCGATAGTTAGCATATTTAAAAAAAAAATAGCCAAGAAAGCGCACAAAATAACCCCGTCAAATCCATATGTCAAAAATTCCCTGCTTAGCAGAGCTAATAATTTTAATATGAAAGATTTCTTATAAAATATGTGATTTTATATTGACTACTATTTCCTAATCATGAACGTAGCATATTCCCCATCCAAGCGCTCTGACCGCTAAGCAACAACATAAATAAGTTGTAACAAACGTATAAGAACTTTGACACAACCGGATGCAGAACGCATGGCTTAACGATCAAAGTGCTTGCACGGTTCCCCAAAGGTGCAGGTTCGCATACCGCTGCGTTCAAATTCTTATATATTTACTAAAAATATTTTCTAATTTTTAGTGTGAAATAAACTTTAAAAATAGTAAAATATTGAATTCACATATTTTTGTGATATCGGTGATGCCGGTCGTGGCGCAGTGAGATAGCGTCTGGCTGTAAACCCGATCGCTTGTGGGTTCGATTCCCACTCGGGGGAATGAGTATATTTACGTGCTACTATTGGCTACTATTGCCTACCCTGCTATGCAGAATAAACCCGTGAAGCTAAAAATAAATAAAAGAACCTCATGTTTCAGTGGAACTTAGTGTGCAATAAGGATTTTTATCCGACACTTGGTTTGGTGCTGCTAGCTGTGGGTGGTATAATAGGAAACTATATATTTGGATACTTGCAAGACACTTGTGGCAGGAAGCCCTCTTTCTTCATTTACTTGGCTATAGAATGCGTTTTCGGAGTGGCGACGGCATTCGCACAGAATTATTACGTGTGGATAGTGTACAGATTCGGCGTTGGTTTTACTGTGCCCGCCATCATGGCGACTCCTTATGTTTTAGGTTTGTATGTAGAAAAATAACAAAATATGTTCAACCATTGATACTAGCAGTTTGGATATATGTGATTTTAAATAACAAAGATCTGAACTCTAAATGAGTTCAGATCTTTGTTATTTAAAATCACATTTTCACACAAAACCTTTAAATTTACGTTAAACCTTTTAAACAGGCAAAGTCACAAATATCGTTTAAAAATGCCGTGAGATATTTCCTACTTAATAAGATGACATCAAAAATAGTGTCCAGTTATATTTTGTATATGTTACATGTAGATTAACTGATTGCTAAATAGCGATATAACCAACGAATGACAGTGAAAATGGTAGGGACAGTCTACCGAGACAGCGGTCCCTGCACCAAGACGTATTTATTCAAAGCTTACGTTCAAATTTATTTGCAGTATTATCTGACAATTCATGGTGTTAGGTTTGTCTCTATATAGTACGTTTCGTAAGTACGTAGATTTAAGAACAGACAGTTTTATATACGTGTCTTGTTCAAAATCAAAATATTCTTTGTTAAAATAATCTATTACAAGCACTTTCGATTTAACATGAAGAAGTAAAAATGTCAGTAATGTCAGTCTACAGGAAGGTATATGAGGACATAAAACTCTATAGTTCCTCTTTTCAAATATAATTTTGTTATGTTACCATATATTATTAAAGATACGAATATTTCTTACTAATAGTATACAGCTAAGACACATCGACGTTTTTTTATGAAAATATTTTTTTTTAATTACAGCAATAGAACTTGTTGGACCAAAATGCAGGACTCTGTGTACTATTCTTTCGAATATCGCATACTCTATGGGACTTATTCTGCTGGCCGGTGTGGTCTACTTAGTAAGAGATTGGCGTCATCTAGCGTTAGCTAGCACCTTGCCTTTCGTTTGTTTCTTCATATATCTATGGCCGATGCCGGAGAGCCCCAGGTGGTTGCTAGCTAGAGGACAGTTTGAGAAGGCAGAGGTGATCTTGAAAAACATGGCCAGGTGGGTATAATTTAAAAGAATACACAATAGTATAAGTTATTATAATAATACGTAATAATAAAAGAATATATTATATTATAAGTATAATTTGTAGTATAGTGACTACATTTACATAAAATATTAATATATTACGCTGAAAATTATGTATTCAAATTTTATATTTCATAGAATTAACGGGAAATCCTTGCCAGCCAACTACATGGTGCATTTGCGCAGAAAATATGAATCTGACAAACTGAAGCAGGACTTGGAAAAGGAGAAATCTCGAAAATATGGTATAATGGACTTATTCAGAACACCAAATTTAAGGAAAAAGACAATTATAATTACCTTCATATGGTTTACAAATACAAGCGTATATGTAGGTCTCTCATATTACGCACCTGTTCTTGGTGGTGATGAATTTCTGAACTTTTTCTTGGCGGGAGTGGTTGAGCTGCCGACGTATATGTTCCTGTGGCCCTCCATGGAGAGGTTGGGGAGACGGTGGACATTGTGCATGAGCATGGTGGTCGGAGGAGTCGCTTGCTTAACAACGTTTCTAGTGCAACATGGTATGTATATAATTATAGTAAGAAACGCATTCACATTTCAATTATTTATAGTATTAATTAAGTATAAACAAATTATATTAATTGAATTTACTGTAATTTGTAGAAACAAATGTAACTCTTGCACTTTATTGCGTGGGAAAAATGGGAATATCATCAGCTTTTGTAGTACTGCCGCTAATGGCGTCTGAGTTATACCCAACCGTTGTTAGAGGCCTCGGCATGAGCTTGAGTTCGGTCTTGGGCATGCTTGGTCCAATATTTATACCGCTAGTTAATTATCTGGTAAGTTTAACAGTTCTTTCTTCAGAATTATGACTATATTTTTTGATCTAATTCAATTATTTACTTCAAAATATTCAGGGCTCGGACATTATGGTTTTACCCTTAATCATAATGGGTGCTTTATTGGTTGCTGGTGGTATTGCCAGTCTTCTTCTGCCAGAAACTCTTAATCAGCATCTACCACAAACTTTGGAGGATGGTGAAAAAATGGGATTAGATACGGAATTCTGTTGCAGCCCACCAGTAAAGGAAACTAAACAGTCCCCAGAACAAGAAGACCATGGAAAAACTCAAATAACCTGTAAAGACTGTAACGCATTATGTTCTTGCCAAATGGTCAATGTATCTTTAACTGAAGATGTAGCTACAATTATAGATAAAAATAATGAAAAAGTAGAGTACGTTGTAATAAAATAAATTTGCAAAATATATATATATTTTTTTTTATTAATCATTAGCGGTCCGTTTGCGTTTCGTCCTCCTAAATTTTCAACTATACCTATTTCGTTCTACTTTTGCCGCGTTTTCACTTAAATCACAGAGTATGTCAAAATTTATACATTTTAAAAATTGTAATACTAATAATATATCTTAGAAATAATCCACCAACTAACCTATATAAAATTAAAATCTATTGTTACTAAGCTTATATATATATTAATAGAGTAGACTGGATAGAAATAATAAACTGGTATATTAATAGCTCATAGTGTGGTCATATATATAGGATAGGTGTTATCGATATATCGATATGATATTTGACGTCGATTTAAGCTTTAAGGCTTAGAGCGATTTGATATGTGCCGCCGGGGCTTAAGGAAGGATCGGGGTGTACCAGAGGTCTCGGCTTGGGACGATCGAAGAGGACCGCCGAGAGGTCTTAGTGGGTGAACGGGGCGGCCTATTTCTGCTAATCGGGAGTCCCACATATCTTGTTCCGAGCAGGTATGTGTAACGCGTTATTTCCTCACGTTAAAAAAAAGTATTTGAAGTATCAAATACGGAAGTAGCAAAAATAAACACGACGTTGTCACCTAAAATTTCTTTCTAATCCTTCTAATTAGGAAAAAATATTAAAAAGTAATATATAGCAAAGTAACATATGCACATGATAACTTTATTAAACATTTTAGAAAAAATAAAAAAAAGCCATGCGTTCTAAACGCATATATATATATATATATATATTATGAGAGTAACATTTTAAGATTCGTCACACAAAAGCTACAGTATGAAGTTGCAGCGGTAACAATGTGGAAATAAAAGCTACCAATAAAATAGAAATAAAACCTCTTTGTTGTTGTTGTTGTTTGTTTTCAAGTTCATTGTTTTCATATGTTTTCGTTCGTGCCGATATATTCTGTACTGAATTAAATCGATTAATATATTTACTATTCGTAAATAATAGTGTTGACTATCTTTTTCCATTCCTTTTATTGTTTTATTGTAATTTACTAATGGCATACAATTATTTATGGATTTCAAAGAAGTATAACTTCTCACGCGCGTACATAATTTCACGCACTTTTTTTATTTATTATTTAAATTATTATTTTTGCAGCGTTAAGTTTCACCGCTCAAAGCGCAATGTCTCGAATTGGGTGGAAAGCGAAGTAAGGAGTGTCTTGACATCAAGGTACTTTCTGTCTACCCTGCTATGCGAGATAAAAAGCGTTAAGCTAAAAAAAATATTACCTCCAGACACTAATAAACGCAATAAGCAGAAACTAATAAACACAATAAGTAAAAAATAAGTAGCAGTAATTTATTATCGTCTTATTTTTAAAACTCATTTATACTTAAAAAAGGAAATTTTTATGTTTATAAATTTAAAAATTATAAATAAATATTTTATCCAAAACATCAATACAACTTTATTTTTTTAATGATAGATAGATAACGAAAGTCTATCATCGGTACTTGTCAGTATGGCATATATTTAATCTGTGTAACTGTGTATGAAACGTCAACTGTCAACATCATATGTCTATATTTTATCGGTATATTTTCCAATATTATGAAATAAATATATGAGAAAGAATAATTTTCAGCATGGCTTCTATATTTCTACGAAATAATGTCATAACAAGAAACTTGAAACGGCCATATTATCAAAACAAACGCAATTCAGGATATGTAGTTCTGTAAGTTATTCGTGATTTTTAATCTTGAAATTTCATCTTACCATTTTGAAATCATAAAAATAACATATATGGAGATAAATATTATATAAATTTATGCTTTTCTTGTGATGTTTCCTATATACCTTTACTTTTAATTCTATCTAATTTAATTATATTTAATATAGGTTAATATTTTTATAATAGTTTTTCAAATTCATGACGCTTCTAACATTAATTTAAGCTTCCGATATTTCTTATACAAAATCTCCAAAATTATTTTATTTAAATGGTATAACACATACGCTATTTGTTACATGATGTTATTATTTTATTTCAGTTTATTAAATTTCTTAATATTTCAGTATTCCAGAAATTGGTGAAGATGGAGACAAAAATTCTCTTTTATTAGATAATGGGTTACCAGAATTCAACGACATAACCATAGAGAAATGCATCGCAACTATCAGCAAGCAGAGCATGGAATATGAAACTGGAGTGCGACAGGTAGAAGAATCGAGTTTAAATTGTAAAAATGCATTTACAGAAATTTTTCAACCGCTAGAAAAGCTAGACAGTCAACTGGAACTGACTTGGGGGGTGGCGAAAACGTTATATTTAGGAAACAGTTCATTAATGCCTACAAAGTCATATATTCAAATTCATGAAAGAGCGCACAAGGCAAGATTATGTAAATTTAATAGTGTACCTATATTTCATGCCGCTGTCAATGAAAAAAATAGATTGAAGAAATTAAGTGACGAAGAACAAAGACTTTTAGATAAATATATATTGGAAGGTAAGCTTAATGGATTGGATATCAAGGGATCGAAGCGAGAGAGGCTTAACAACGTGTTAAATGAAATACAAAAAGAAAAATCTTTTATAAGAGACAAAGTTAACATTGCCACTAAAAGTTTTAGCAGTTTTTTTAATAATGAACAATTAGCCAACGAATTTCCCGAAAGTGTAGCAAAATTTATGTCTGTCAACAACGATGCCAGTAAAGGTCCATGGAAAATCACACTACAACCACACATCTTTGAGCCATTCATGCAATACTGTCCTGACAGAAGCTTACGTTGGAATGCATGGCAGGCTCACGTACAGCGGTGCTCAGGATACGGGAATAAAGACTTAGAAACAAGTACCAACATAGAAGCCTTGAGGAGCTTGAGAATGGAACAAGCGAAAATTTTGGGATACGACACATTCGCTGATATGAGCATGGAAACTAAAATGGCTGGATCTGTTGAAAATATCTATAACATATTTGATGGTCTTCTTGAAATAGCACATCCTATACAAAATATAGAAATTGAATCATTACAAAACTTTGCAGCGGAGAGAGGATTTGACGCTAAATTAGAATTGTGGGACATTCCATATTGGCAGAGAAAACAAATGTGGTCATTATATAATTTCGATGAGAATAAAATAAGAGAATATTTCCCACTCCCCAAAGTGATTAACAGCCTTTTCAACTTGTGCAGTGCACTTTTTAACATACAAATAGTTGAAAGATCGGATGTACACACTTGGCACAAGGACGTTAAATTTTACGATATTTACGATCAATCCAGCAATAGGCCTATAGCAAGTTTTTATTTGGACCCTTACGCGAGGCAAGACGAAAAAATCCGTATTTACGATGACGCGGGGTGGCACGTCGCCATACGGAACAAGAGCCTAGTGGCGAGTACGCAGCCGCTGTCTGCGCTGATTTTTAACTTCCAAGCTCCACAGGACGGCCTGCAGTCGCTACTTTCTTTCAAAGAAGTGAATATTCTGTTCAAACGTTTCGGGCATTCACTCCGACATTTGCTCACGAAGGCGAACTATTCCGAAGTGGCCGGGCTCTCGAACGTGGAGTGGGACGCCGCTGAGGTGTGCGGACAGGTAATGACCCACTGGCTCTACGACCCCCACACTATACAAGGCATCAGCGGACACTACAAGACGGACGAGCCGTTGCCCGACGATATAATACAAAATTTGCAAAACATTAGGAGGCATATGACCGGTTACGACTTGTGCAAGGAGCTCTACCTGTCGCGCCTCGACTTAGAGTTGCACTCGACGAAGACCTTCTGGCGAGATGTCGTAAAGGAGTTGTGGCCGAAATATTCCGTTTTGCCATTCGACAAATACGACTCGCATCCGCTTTCGTTCACGAAGATATTCTCAGAGGAGTGGGGGGCGGCGTATTACTGCCATTTATGGTCTAGAATGGTAGCCGCGGATATTTTCAGCGCGTTCGACGAAGCGAGAGAGTCGGACCAGGGCGTGATGGTCGTCGGGAAGAGATATAAGGAGACATTCTTGGCGACGGGCGGCAGTTGTCACCCCAGCGAGGTATTCAGGAGGTTCCGCGGGAGGGACCCCTCGCCTCACGCGCTCCTCAATGATCTTGGCCTCACCAAAAAAGTTATAAAAGAATAGGAAAAAGCTTATCTTAGTTGTTGTACGTTTATTATAATATTAATAAAACAATGATTATTTTATTTGTCACACTTTGATAAATATTCAAGCAATCCTAGTAACAGTCTGGTTTCTATAGAATGTAATATATTCTGGTTATATTCTAATTATTATTTATTTATTATATAATAAATATAATATGATTTTACACAAATTTCCAATGTTTCAATCGGAGTCTGGATTTTGTTCCCAAGCTCTCTCCATGCTGTAAATGTCTTGTTTTATGTTTTCGTCGTCCGGTAGGAGTCTCGACGCGGCTTTCATTTCATCGATTGCTTTGTTCAAATATCCCAAACGAGCCAGTGAAGCAGCTCTCCGCGCAATGCACTTACCGCGGCTTAAGCGGTTTCCTTCGCACGCCGGCTTCATCAGATCTAAAGCGCTGGAACAATCGTTTGCCTGTAAATTTAAAAAATATATATTATTAA
Organism: Dryadula phaetusa; assembly: GCA_032432895.1. NCBI lineage: Eukaryota > Metazoa > Arthropoda > Insecta > Lepidoptera > Nymphalidae > Dryadula > Dryadula phaetusa. The sequence continues at coordinate 1,951,516 of JAOYRS010000033.1, read as the reverse complement.
ATAATTAAAAGAAGACAATGATGTACATTGGGAAAGCGTCAGGATGTAAAGGCCGATCGGTTGTGAGTTCGATACACACCGAGAATATAATCATATTTAAATTATTTTCATTTCTACGCTTTGGAAAGAAAACGTTCGGCGTTGAGTTCCGCCACTTTACACGCAATGTATTTGATTTAAATATTTGCTAAATAATTAAGAGGTGGGTAATATAAACGCATCAGCCTTATATTTTGCTCTTATACTGTATGGTTATGTTGTTCTTGTAAGTAATTTATACGATGTATAAATTACTACCGACTGACAGACAATGTACAGGTAAAAATTATGTCATGTACATATGCTCCTTGGAGTACTTGAGGAGGGATTAAGAGAGGATTTTTGGAAATTCCCAAAGTAAGCAACGAGCCATATCGAGGACGTACAATCGTTGTCGCAAAGGTCGAGAAACGGAAATACTTTAAATATTTTGAATTTTTCTATTTCTATTTCTTCTGCTGTTTACCATTCACCTCTTCATAAATTATCTTATTATCTAGTTTTTCATCGGACTAAAGATGTTTGTAAAAAAGTGATATTTTACACATTTATTAAAGTTCCCCAAAGCGAAATGCGCGGCCGCTCTATTGGAGAACAAACTTGGTAATTTATCAGAGAGAGATATCCCATGGGTGTAAGCACTGATTGCGCCCAAGAAGTTTCCACTGCGGAAGAACTGGTCGCCCTTCTCCTTACACCACTGAGGGTCCTGCTCCTCCGGGCGCAAGTCCTCTGATACGAAGCCTGAATTAAAAAATAAATTGTCTTATTTTAAATGGTTCTGTAATCTTTGATTGTGTTAGACCTGCGAAATCATTGTTAATAATACTGGAGGAAGGTCTCGGTAAAACCATGAGGACCTCCAACAGGAGCATAGCATGTACGATGAAGTTAATGACTATGGCCGAAACAAAACAAATAGGCAGGGACTACCCCGCTAGAGGTAAAGCGTGGAAATCAAAGAGAAAATTTTAATATATGTAATTATTATAAATCAATCGATTCCGACTCGAGGGATTATATTTAACTTATTTTCACTTTCTTTCTCTGGTAAGACAAATATCGAATAGACAAATAAAGGTCTCGAATTTGGCGGAAACAAGAAGTAAACTCCTTACTTCTTCTTCTACGTCTTGATACTAGGTAAATAATCTAAAATATACACAAAATACAGTAAGCATTAGTTAATGTGAATTGTGTATGAACACAAAGTAGTTCCACTTCTTCGCCCTGGTAAGACAAAGTGCGGCGTTGAGTTCCACCACTCAACACGCAATGTCTCGAATTCGATGGAAAGCGAAGTACGAAGTGTCTTGATACTAGGTACTTTCTGTCTACCCTGCTACGCGGGATAAAAGCGTGAAGCTAAAATAAAAAGTAGCAATTTTAAATTTAGATTCTTTTTAAATTATTGATTTTATCGTATGTCATCTTCTAAATTATTGTTTTTTTTAAATATATAGAAAATAACAGTTTGGTAATTAAGTGAGGTATAAAAAATATTAATTTTTAAATTACCGCACGCTCGTCTCGCTAGCGTTATATTTTTGAGCCACGCCTGTTCTTCTTCAGCGGTAGACTCCCTGCTCGGTGTGGGGAAAGACCGGGGTGTGTGTGTTATTTGCAATTGGGCCATTTGCCTTAATTTTGGCAAAACCCTCCTAGCACATTCCATTTTTTTTCTATTCACATAATCTGATTTTATAACTTTATTCAATTTTTTTGTTATCTCCTTGTTTTGTTGATTTTTACTCTCAACATGCTCATCTTCGGACGAATGTAACTCTGTTATTACTACGCCAGATTTATACGGTAAATCAACACTTGCGGTATTCTCGTCGTTGTTTTTACGCCATATTTCCAAATTTTCCATTGCCTTCCCGCAATGTTCATTCTTTCTGGAATCCATTAGATCATGCTGCTTACTGTCTATTTCCATCGCTTGTTGAACGGTAAATCTGTTAAGTGCACTAGTTTTTACCGCTCTTTCTTCGGCTTCTTTAGATGCTCTTTTTTGTGATTCTTCTAAAGCCTTCTCTCTGATAGTTTTCTTTTCGTCTTTGGATAACGTTTTTTCCAAATCACTCCATTCCTCATCATATTTTTTTACCAGATCAATTTGTATCATATCATTGTTAATAATGCATTTACTTTTTTTAATATCTACATCGTGCAGTAAGAATAATTCGAACAAAAATGGCTTAAAGCTTGCCTTTATATAATAATCGCTGGTGAACAATTGTACATTTTCCCTGTAAACTGGCTCAATTGGAACTCTCACGTGAATAGCTGAAGAACTTTGTATCCATGTATAATCTTTAACTATAATGGGCATTTTGAAAATATATCTTATTTTAAAGTAATTCCCTTTACAGTTATTTAGGTCGACTTGGTTGATCCTAATAAGTTGGTAGTCATAGTGACGAAATCGCCATCTTTATTATTTTTTATATATTAGCCTGATTTTGTCTTGACAAGCGTAAAGTAATCGGTCAGTGTCACCTGCTATACAGTTGGGGAAACACGAAGAAGCAGTAAATGTGGAAACAATAATATGAATTTGTGGAATATCAACAGGTGATAGAATGATCTGAAACAAATCTCAAACTAGTGAAAAGCTATTATATATTATATATTATTAATATTAAAAGCTATATTATGTAAGCATACTTATATACTAATATTTTTTTATATGGAATCATTTTGTATGACTGTTACGTAAATATTACAATGAATTAAAAATTCAAGATTTGAAAAAAACGTAAACTATAGATCGACTTGAATCGTGCAGTGCATATTTATATACTAGTAATTAATATACTCTGAGGTGCTTTATCACCTATTTTTGTTTTTAATGAAATTTATAGGGGCTCTTCGGATTTCGTATCCATTTTTACATTTTATATTTGATTTACAACTTAATCTGTACACCTAAATTTTCCTATCATTATAGGGCCATTGCCCAAAAACAAGCTTCATTCTGAACCATATTAAAGTAAGAAAAGAAAAGCAATTACAATTTAAAAAGAGAATTCTCAGTCTCCTGACATATCTCTCATCCAAAACAAAAATTTAGATGCTCAGTTAAAGCTCTGTTTTAAAAATATATCAGACTATATCCTTCAAAAAAGAAATCCTTAATAAATTAAGTTTTAATTACTTTGAGTAATCGCGTTAATGATGTGAAATTTATTTTAACATACTACTTAAAATTTTGTCCCTTTGCTATTATAACAGTCTCCTGCAAGATCAAAAATTTAAAGAATTATCAAAGTGTCCGCAATATGGATGTTGTTGTTAGTAGCTATTAGCCTATATCTCCCTTCCGAATTGTGTGGGAGCGGCGAGTTGAAAGAGTGACTTTGTGTCGCGGTCAGTCAGCCCGTCAGTATCCTGGACGTAATTATGATAAAGACCGTAATTATTAGAAATTTTTTATCAATTAATTCTAGTAACATGTTAAAGTACCTATATAGATGTAGAAAATTTGTGTAGACGTTATTATTAAACAATAAGTAAGAGATATTCTCAGTCTCCTAACCTCAGTCTCCTGCCAACTTTATTATTGACTGATATTGTACAAGGATACTGAGATTTAGTTTTATTTTCGGGTATTGTTATTATATTTATTACTTGATTGATCACTAACTAGTTTGGCTTACTCGTTTTACACTAAGCCATCTCGCCACTCTATGAAAACTGCTACAAAAGATTTGGCAAGGGACAACATGCCATTTAGTATGTTTAATAAAGGTACAAATATGCAGCGGCATAAGATGCTTATTGAATATCTTGAACTTTTAGGAAACTGCCTTACATCTGGATATCTAGTATTCAATCAAGTATTATATTTGCAAGTAGATGGCATTGCTATGGGTTCGCCTGTATCTCCTGTAATAGCAGATATAGAAATGGAGAATTTCGAGGAGTCTACCTAGGATATATAAGCGGTACGTAAATGATAATTCATAATTTTATAATTACAATAGGCAAATAATTCCATAGCTATTCTTGATGTATGATGGTGTAATAAAGAATCCCAATGGCACATTAGACCACGTAGTATATATGCCTATATACACGTAGTATATATTCCTATATACTGGACTAATGTGCCAACCGATTTATACTAACAGGTATCTCAATGGTGAATCCCACCACCACCCTACACATAACTACCGTTGGCAAAACTTTGTATCTGAGAACTTACCTACGCTGACGGCTGAACACTTAGGGGAGGAGCTTCGACGGGTGAAAGGTGACCTTTACCAGAACAAACTGCTAGTTCCTCTTACAGCTCTTAGAGCTCTATTTAAATATTTAATTTTTTTACAGACAAAAATTATTATTTTTAAATGTTTTTTTCCACAGTTCGAGATGGAGAATGAAAAGAAGTTTGTTGTATTTCAACCCATGTTATATTTAAATGCTTGAAAAAAGGCAATGTTGAAAAGAACACTGCGAAATTAAATTATAATACCTGTTGGTTCTGGTTTACATAAGTTTGTCTTCTTTTGGTTACTCTTTTTACTACCAACTACCGACTAGCGAATCAAAAAATTTGAACGCAGCGGTATTTCATCCCGCGCCTCTTGGAAACCGTCCAATCGCTCCGACCGCTAAGCCATGCGTTGTACTACTAGCTGTGTCAACATTCTTATACATTTTATTACAACTTATTTAGGTTGTTAGCAATCTCAGTAAATATAAATATCTCATTTACAACTGCTGCTAACCAAAGATTATTAAGAAGTAATCGTTTGGCGCTAACTTAAATAGCAGATTATTTATTGTACTTTCTTGTTATCGTCTTCCTTTAAAGGTGAATTATATAATAATATTACTTTATTGTATAACCATCGTGACGGAGTGGGACAGCGTCTGACTGGAAACGCGATTGGTTGTGGGTTCGATCACCACTCTAAAGAAATAGAAATAAAATAAATAATATAGCACCGCTCCGTTCACTGCTTTTCGCTGAAATCTAGATATTATGAGTTGTGCTCATAATATCTAGATTTCAGCCAAAAGCATTATATCCTTAATGTATTAGATTATGGCAAATTAATATTTTTATAATTCTAACCTTCTAGAATATAGTAATAAATAAATGAAATACTATTATTTTTGCAGTGCGTGTAATGTATTTAATAAGAAGTTTGTGAAATATATATATATATATATATATATATATATATATATATATATATATATATATATATATATATATATATATAATAACAATTAATATAATAAAATGGCTCCTATAGGTCGGACAGGTAAGAACGCACGCACGCACACACCAAGAATGGTCGTGATTCGATCCCACTTGTAGTATTAATTATATTTAATTTATTTTCATTAACTCGCTCTGGTATAAGGACAAAGCGCGATGTTGATTCACTCGACACGCAATGTCTCGAACTCAAGCGGAAAGTGGAATATGGAGTGTCTGGACACGAGATACTTCTCATCTACCATTCTATGAGGGATAACATCGTGAAGAACCCACGACCGTCGCGTGTCACTCACTGTCACAGCCACTGCCCAATTGCGACTCGACAATGTCTAGATAATTAATTACCAAGGTTTTGTTTATTAATAAAAAATGATTTTCATGTTGTATTTCGTTACAGTTGCAGTACGAGATGGCATTAATGCCCAGGTTCCATAGTACAACACTCACACATGAGCATTTGCAATGCAATTCCATAATTTATATCGGAAACCATTTTCAAATTCTTTTGGATTCAGATAGTTCTATCGCGGTACAAAGTATCCTTATGTCACTCTAAAATCATAATATAACATCGCTCCTTGGCTACGTGGAAGAAAAATGAACAAACGCACTTTGCCATCTACAATATTAATTGACAGTCAAAATCCTATTCTTATTTTTATCCTATTTTAATTGATTATTTGCATTCGCGCAATTTGTGTATTATTTTAAAGTTATTTTGTATATAAAAACAATATAATACTCGTAAAGTTCTATGATTTTCGCGATTTTTATACATTTGAAATGAAACTATTTTAACTGGATTAATCGCGTATATTTTGGTACTGACTGACTGGTCAGTCTACCTGTGACCACGGACTACTGTAAAGTGTTCGAAACGTCAGGTGTCCAATAATGTATTGTCGAATACCACAATATACCCGATTAATCCGGTTAAAATAGTTTCATTTACAACTCGTCAAGTTATCATTTACCAATTATAAAAAATATAAGGAACATTTTGAGAATCAACATTTTGTTAATACCAGGGATGATCGTCGAAAATACTGCTGAAGGACTGGAATATGACAGGAATTTTTATATACGTATCTCGGCAATATACATATGGTTACTGGCACAGGATTTTCTATAGACGATCCCCATGCTGCGGACGTGATGGCCGGTTCCGTAGAGCAAATGTATAATCACATGGTGTATTTACTCACAGTCACAGATCATAAAAACGACAATTTAGTGCCTGCATTGCAACTTCTTGGCCCCTACGAGGTATCTTACCTACCTGTAATTTTATTTGTTCATTTTGTTATTTTTATTTTTTAACTCTGTAAATAATTTTTTTGTCTAACTTTTATATTTAGTAGTTAATAATATATAAAATAATAAAATTAATGAATATAGTATATTTTTCAATATGTGTGATAACCCTCGAAACATTACCTTTCCGTTCCGTTTTTATATATATATATATATATATATATATATATATATAGCTATCTTCAGTTTAAATTTTATATATACCTTTTATAAGTGTATAGAAAATAAAAATTTGGTTAGGATAGTATTCATCATAACTCCCTTTGTTGAGGGACATAAATTAAGTGCATCATTATTTCAGATAAAATATCAACCTTTTAGCTTAATTATTACAGGTTTTACGTTACAACTAAATGCTTTTAATCACTAATTGATTATATTTGCAAGATGATTGTTTATATTCATTCTAAATTAATATTACTTCATTGTACCAGATGTGTTGTATCCCACTTTATGAATATATTCTCCAGGAAACTTTTAGTTAACAAATTAATTAAAAATATATATAAAAATACAACAGTAAACAAACAAACTCGTTTATAATATTGTACCATTTTCAGAAGTGGGTTAATTTGAAAATTTTCAAATAAATTTTACAACGAAGCGTCAATGGTGATTACTCTATGGATTGATTAAATAAGAATATTTAAAATCAATTATTTGATTCTTATGTCATAAGTGTAAATATATCATAATTTTTATTGTCGATTTTTTCTAACAATATTATTATGTGGAAATAGATAGATTTTGCAAGCTATCAACGTAATTTGACGGAAATCAATTTTTCATTTTCCTACAGGAATTATACTAAATATCAGGACAAAATTATCCAATATAATGCTCCAAGCTTTAAGCTATTACCAAGCACAAATCATTCTCTCACCCTTTTATCCCGCATAGCAGGGTAGACAGAAATTACCTAGTGTCAGGACAACCCGTACCTCACTTTCCACCGAATTGGAAACATTGTGTGTTGAGCGCCGCACTTTGTCTTACCAGAGCGAGGAAGTGAAAATAATTTAAATATAATCACTGCCCAGAGTGGGAATCGAACCCACAACTGATCACGTTTACAGTCAGACGCTGTCCCACTGCCCTACGACCGAACTCCAGTACAAATATAAGATATATAAATTGGACACTTATTAAAAAAACACGTTATATTTTACAATGGTTTACTTCATACATGTATCTAAACTAATCTTCCAAGTCGAGATTTTGCAGTTCTTCGTCAAGGTCTTCATCCAGGAAGAGATTTTCATTTATAGGGACTGCATTATCTGAAACCTCCTTTGATTCCTCATCTCCATTCTCCAAACCCTTGCCTAGCTGTTCCAGTCTATCTTCAGTGGCTTTTGTACCGGAACCATCCACCTGAGAGATGAAATAGTTAAAATTAATAAAATAATTAATGAGGCCAAATCTTTTAATTGGATTTGAACCGGCTCCTAACAACTTATGATGTAAAATAAATCAATAAGTAGAATAATTTTCTTTATATTCTAAACGAAATTTCTACAAAATACAAAATTAAATGACATGTTAAGTCAAAAATTAAAAAAAAATTACAAACAATTTAGTCCTAATTACTTTCATAATTAAAAATGAAGAAGATGAATTAAAAAATATTATATTTTCATTTTTTGCACTTTATTATCAAATATGAAAAAAAATAAAATTAACATTTTAAACCATATTTGTTTTAAAAAAAATAAATATAATAAAATATAAATTAATATGCTAATCTTCACTTATTCTATGGAAACATAAAATGCAAAATAACACAAAAGTCTTAACACTAGGTTCAAACTGTTATTATCCTAGTTTTAAACTATCATTACATTCAAACACAGTTCGCCTTACCTCCGAAGCCTCCATTCCTATGAGGTCCAGCTCTATATTCCTATATTCCACAACATCCTGCTCCTCCTCTTCATCGTAGTGTCGAAGGTCGAAGGTTTCATCATCATCATCGTCGTCGTCAGCTGCCAGCGCCGGGTCGAAGGAGAACATCTCCCTGCCAGAGAGACCCACTGCTCTACCCGCTTTGAAATCATTGCGTTTTTGTTCCTCCGCTTTGCAGAAAGCATCCTGGAAATTACATATAACATATAGCCAAATTATAGATAAACCTGAATAGATAAATGCAAATATTTCTGTGTTTTATTATATTTGTATTACATTTTTATGAAATACATATACAAATTTGAACGCAACGGGATTCGAGCCCGCGCCTCTTGAATACCGTCCAAACGACTGACCGCTAAGCCATGCGTTTTACTACCAGCTGCGTACAAATTCGTACACGTTTGTTACCACTTATTTATGTTGTTAGCATATCTCTAGAGAGATTTTTACAAATTTCTACTACTTAAAAATGATTAAGAAATAATCGTTAAACAGAGAGTTTGCTATTTTATTTTAATATTTATTAGGATTTTATTACATTTACTATGAGTGTATTATATTTAGAAAAAACGTATAAAATTTTTACACGTTTGTTGTCTCTGTCTGGAGTTGAAGCCCGCCCGTCGCAGCGAACGCACGCATACAGCTACGCTTTAACTCGACTGTCTTTTATATACAAAATATGCGTCGAGTCATTCTGCGCTTTGCACCGCTTTAGAGCGCTGCAATTCCACGACTAGTGAAGCGTTGGGTGTAGCCGGGTGATTAACGCAGAAGCGGAGTGACGTCTATTTAGGCCGAACCACGCTGAGGCGGAAAGATAGCCGACCGGAAAAAGCCGATCAAGGCCAAGGTGTACGGAGGCAGGGTCAGGCCGAATTGTTACGTGGCACGGGTGCTTAAGAAGGCGGAAGGAGAGGCGTCACCACGCCGGCCTAATGACCGGACGCCGGGACGGAGAGGTCCCCCTCCGATCCCTCGTGCGTGACCGCGAATCGGTCTCCACATGGTTCTCACATGGACATGGTTCTCGTCGCTGAGCTACAGCAGCGCGGCGCCCCTTGCTGGGTAACCCCCACGACCCGCGCCTCCGGACCATAGAAGCCCCAAGCTCCACCGCCCCGGTATCACCCTTAGAAGGCCGTAGATGGCTGACTCCGGATGCTGTGCCAGCGTCCGCCCGCACCATGGTGACCACTGTGGTTACCACGACCACCAACGCCGCATCTGCCCCCCGCAGGCGGGGGCCTCCTTCACCGATGCCCTTCTGGCCGCTCGTCCAAGCGACGGAGCCGCAGCCACCCAGAGGCAGGAAACCGCACCCGCACCTGCACCACCGAAGCCCCGTTACCAATAGTGGTAGAGAACTTCCCCAACTCTCTTCCTCTTCTCTCCGGACTCGGAGGAAGAGTACCGTGTCATGCAGCGATACCTTTCTGATCTCGAGAAGACGGAGTACTTATCATGGTACTCCTACGCACTCCCGTCTGAACGCAGCATAAAAGTAGCCATCAGGGGGCTACCTGCGACCACACAAGCTGAGGAGATATTTGAGGCCCTCGCACAGGTGGGGTAGAGGTCGCGCACTGGGAGTGGAAACTAGCTGGACGGTAGGGCCAGGGTGTTGGGTGTTGGGTGGCCTATATACGACGAAAAGGCGCAGGCCAACCTGACTTTATCGGAAAACCACCGTATGCTGAATAGCACAACGCCAACTTTCTCCGTGTGTGACTAAAACGCCAAGCATCGTGCTTAGCGCTGCACCACCTTATGCTCCTCCGGAAGAAGATTGTACCAGGACGCTCGACGACACGGGTACATAGTCGCTGGACCGGACGAACCGACCCGCTACCCGACCACAGCAGGCCAGTCTTCATTACTGGCAGTCTACCTCTATCCAAAGGATTCCCAGTGAAAGGACGGGTTTGCTGGGAGACATTCCAGATGCTAATCGAGGAAGATATTCCTCGCTTCCTGGAACTTCCTTAGACAGCCCTGCCAGCATCGACCGCCTCCAGTCCACACTCTCAAGGACCATACGTGCTGGATACTTATAGATGTTTACAAATTTCTATTACTTAAAGATTATTAAGAAATAATCGTTTAACAAAAGAGATTACTATTACTACTATTTTATTTTAATATTTACTATTTTTTTAGTGTTATTCCACACATAGGATTAGAAAACATTTTTGAAAAAACGTATAAAAATTTTATACGTTTGTTGTCTTTCTACAGAGATGCTAACAACATAAATAAGTTGTAACAAACATATAAGAATTTCGACGTAGCTGGTAGTAGAACGCATGGCTTAGCGGTCAGGTTCAAAAACAGTAAATATTAACTTTATTTTCAAATGTCAACGTTAACGTCATTTTGACGGTAGATTGATATAATTAATTTTTGTATCAACTGACAGACGAATGCCATCTCAGTCTACTTGCGACCACGGTTATCTGTACGTAAAATGTTCGAAACGTCAGATTTCCAAAAATGTATTTTCGAATACCAAAATATAAGCGTTTAATTCGTTTAAAATATTTTCATTTAAAATGTGTAAATATCGCGAAAATCAAATCAATCAATCTTATTATGTTTTACATTGGACCAATAAAAAAAAACATTCTAACTTATTTTAAAATAAATATATATAGTCTGTGTGCAACTGAATATATTAATTTTCTGTTAACATTATATTTCAATGTGTCATTAAAATGTCATGACAAACATTGTGTACGCTTTAGTTACTTACAGTTGCAAACAGGCGAGTTATATAAAAACTAGAGGTCTGATAGTGCCTTCGCCTGCTAGAACTACAACTATTATAATTCAATATATCACTGAGAGCAGATAGATAACGTATGGAAGAATAATTATCCCAAATATTATAAAAAAAAATAGATAACATGTCGAAACTTTGACTTTACTTACAGTATGAATCGGCCTTAACGAATTAATGATGGCAATAGGCATGGCATCAGTGACGTTTTGTAAAAAAAACATGGCGACTGCGATTTGTCTGTTAGCATCGTTAGAATTAAAAAAAAATATTCGACGATTCGATTTGGAGTTTTATAATTCAAATACGTTTTCAAACGATTCTAACGTAATCCTTGACGTAATTATTAATATAGATAAGTGTAAACATACCTAAGGCCGGTCGTTGCACAGTGGGACCACGTCTGACTGTAAACACGATCGGTTGTGGGTTCGATCTCCACTCGCGAAAATGATTATATTTAAAGTATTTTCATCACCTTGCTCTGTAAGACACAGCGCGGCTTCGAATTACATCACTCAATACGCAATGTCTCGAATTCGGCGGAAAGCGGATTGTCTTGACACTAGAAAAAAAAACATACCTGTTTCTCTTTAATTTTCTTTTTCTTCCAAGCGAGGAATGTCTCCAATGTTATCTTAGTTTGGTTAGGTCCCAGTGCAGCTCGCTCCCTCTCTATCAAGTCGACAAGTGATATTTCATTCTTTTTGTCCTCCATTTTCTTTTTATCACGTTTGAGAACAAAACCTGGAGGCAGAGCATGTCTATATATACACTTGGTACCCGAAGGACATTCCCAGAACCAACCGTATTTAGATTTCTCTACAGCTTCTAAGAAATGCTTGCAAATCTAAAAAGAAAAACATTTATTAACAATAATTATACCAAAAGACCCTCGTGGCGCAGTGGCACAACGTCTAACTGTAAACGCAATTGGTAGTGAATTCGCCTCCCACTCAGTGGTAGTGATTATATTTAATTTCTTTTTATTTCTTTGGACAAAGTACGGCGTTGAGTTCCGTCACTCTTAACACTTGATTAAAGTTACTAGGTTACGGGAAAAGGTAAACTGTATGTATATATTTTCAATAACAATTTAGTGGAATAATAACTGATAATTTATCAGTTCCTTGAATTTTAACAGTGGCACAGTGGGACAGACTCCGATTATAAATTAACGCAATTGGTTGCAGGTTCGATTCCCACTTGGAGAAATGACTTATGTATAAAATTTAAATACAAGTCATTCCTCCAAGCCTGGCATTCAGTTTACCACTTGATAACTTGATACTATGTTATCTAGGATTTCCATGGAGATAACTATTTTAAAATATGTTTATAAAAATTTAATAGTACTTTGTATTATTTTTGGTCTTTCCGTGTAAACAACATAAGCCATTCAGTATCTTAGCATATTGAGATATGACAGTTTTCTGCAACACTAATTACAATTTTTTGAGAATTATTTGAAAATTCTTTGATTTCATTTGATTTGATATATATATATATATATATCTATATATATATATATATATATATGTATATATATGTATATGTGTAATACCAAATCACATTAGAATTTGATCAAATTATATGTTAACTTACAATATCAGTAGAAGGTCGCTGTTTATTTCCTTCACCATGTTTCTTTTCAACCACTTCTTTAAGTTTATCCTCATCCCAATTGTCCATATTGTCATCGTCATCTCTCATATCCACATACAATGATCTCTTTTCAGCCTGTGAATATTTAGTTATAAAAATATTTTTCATGAAAGCATTTATTTTTTTATTTAATTTCTATTAAAACCAATGGTATTTGATAGTAAATCATATTTAAATCACAAGAAATGAACTACCCTAGTTAGTTTAAGCATGGTGTTAAGTTTGGCCACTCAACACAGAATGTGTTGATCGCTGCTGCAAAGAGAATGGAGTGCCTTGACTCTAAGTTGTCACCTTTAACCTTTTTGGAAGTACTAAATGACTTCAAATAATTTTAAAAAGTACTGGAAATTTGTTAGCATTACTATAAGAAAAAATGTTGTTTTTCTTTCTTAAATAAAAATGTATTAAATGTTTAATTTACAGAAATTAAACAGTTAATATTAACTTCAAACTTCAAAGATTTTTACTTAATATTCTGATATTTCACTAAAAAAAAAATTTGTCTTAATCAAAGGCATTTGCTTTCATTTTAGATTTAAAACTTACATTTTTTAACAGTTTTATTAATAATTTTAGTTAACAAAATTATCTTTATAGTACTATAAAGATCAATCAATCACTTCCGTAATAATGGTTTATTAAAAAAACAACAAATGTCTACATACCTTCCTCTCAATAGTTAGGTCGTGAGAAAATTTACATTTATCACCCTTAGTACACAATCCTTGTTTGAAGAAAGCACAAACCACAGACTTTGGATCAATACCTGTAAATTTTAATATTATTTTTTAGGAGATATGCAAAAACATATATGTTGTATACTTATATAAATTGATTAATATGTTTTTAGTTTGTAGAATTTTTAATTGAAGAGAAAACTTAAAATAGAATATTCAAAATGTATGACTATAACTAACTTCATCTTTTTGAGTGGGTTATGAATAGGGATGAAGATATATTGCAGCATACATTAAAAGCCAAGCCAACGATGGGACAGTTTTTAAATCAGTTAACCATAGGGAGTAAAGCAATCAAAATAGTTATGACAATTACAGCACTATCTATCATAATTGAAAAAAAATTTCAAATTAGAAGACACTTTTTTGATATATTATATGAATTTAAAATAAAAAAGGGGTGCCTGTCGAAGCTCTTAAAGTTGCCCCGCTCCTTTGATGACGTCCAACCACTAGGTCATTTCCTCTCTTTTAGAATAATAGATATAAGAGTTTTAAGTTGAAAAAAATCATCCCGCGCTGTTAGCTGGGAGCATAGGAAATGGGTGCAAATACCTTCACTACTGATAAGCAGCAGTCAACGAAGCAGGTACTACCTCGCACATAACATATTAAGTCAAACATGGACATATATGAATAATATATGGATGATAAATACAAAATGCCCATGTTGAATAGAAAGAAATATCAACTGAGCAGGAACAGCAACAAACACCTACATCAGGTGGAGTCTTACTGAAACCAATTGGAAACGGACATATCGGAATAGACCTAGAAGCTGGCCAAAGAAGCAATGCTCCGAGTCTGAACATACTAACATATATAACATAACATACATTATCAATATCACAAGTTATGAAATAAATGAAGGTAATAAGAGTAATAATAAATTTAATGCTAATACTGAACATGCCAATAATAATTTAAATATATATAAATTTTAATAACACTTTTTAATACAAAAAGTTTTGTAAGAATATCCCTGCCAGACTATTTTGAGCAACTTTATCTTTATCCTACATGATAGGGGAGTTAGAGAGAATGCTTTATCTAATACAAGAACATTATAGATATTATCATTTCCTCTCATTGGAGAAGCCCACAACCGATTGTGTTTACAGACAAATGCTATTCTAGTGTATTATAACGGTCATTGTTAATAAACGCATTCTTTTTCTTTTTTTAAGCAATAAGCTATTTACCCTTTTCAACTTTTTGTGTTGGAACTGGTTTGAAATGCATAGTCATTTCTTTTTCTTTCAATTTTTGTTCTTTGTTCTTTTTATCATCCATTGGTTTGGCCGGATGAATTCCTCCACTCTTCACTTGCTTTTCTACTTGTTGTATAAACTTCTGCTGTTTAGCTCCTTTTTTATTTTTTAATCCAAATGTTTTATCCTTTAAGTAAATAGTTTATTAACATTAACTAAATGTCATCATCATATCAGTCAATAATCCCTACTGTCTTATGTAGCAATCTATGCAAAGTGTAGAACATGGCAAATTTACATATTACTAGGGAAAACTATTCTTATTACGATTATTTAGTAAATAAAATGTATAAACTTACTTCTATCACTTTCTCCTTCTTCTTCTGTTCCGTTTTCTTGCTGGCTGCATTGCCAGCTTTTTTCGGCGGCATGGTTAGGTTTGTACAGTACTTGTTAATAAGATAATACACTTAAATACTAAAAACAATAATTTATTTTCACAAAATAAAGTGTAGTATCGCAGGGTATCTGCGATTAAATAGAACTAGACCATTCGAAATTCTGGAGTAACTCAATCCTGCAGTGAAAATCGTCGTGGAAGACTAAAATATTTTGACAGTGACAGTCGTTGTAATAAATGTGGTGGCTGTTAAAATATTCAATATGAAGATAATTAATATAAATCAATTTTAAATATCTTATCAATACTAATACTGTAGTGTATAAAAATTTTGTTTTATTTGAATATTATTCTTTTTTTTTCTTCAAATTGTATGTTAGGTATAAACAAGAAATATTCCTTTTAATTACTTTTTAATAAAGACTTTTTGATAATAAATTGTTAAATAATAATTAAATGACTACCTGTAAGAATTAATCATAACTTGCTACTCCGTTGAAATACTAATGACTATACAAAACAAATATTGTGTGTTGATATTAATACATAAAAATTCAATTAATATTGAGACTTATTAAATTTAAATGCACCACTGATGTGTAATTGTATCGCTTATTCGCGTTTTTTGTTCTTGTTTGCATCATAATTATAAGTCCAACTTTCATCTCCGACATTTTCAAAGAATATATAAAATATCACTTGACAACTGGCAGCACTGCAAGTCATGTCAAAATCGTTACGGTCGTCACAAGCTCTCAATCTTGATTTTTATCCCGTGTCGAAATAAACAGTAGCGGAAAGTAGGCCATGGCGAATGATAGTCTATTCTATTCGCATATATTCGGTGCACCGTCGAATAATTCGAGCTTTCTTTGTCAGTAAAATAAAAATATGGAAATAGTGGACGTTGAAGACGGTCAAGCCGATCCTACGGCGGTAACGAGGAAGAAAAGTTTATGGGCTAAAATAAACAACAGGACGACATACAGTTATTTATTTAATATTGCTATTTCAATATTATTACTGACGTGCTTAGTGTTAGTGTTATATTTCTTTAAAGAATATCTAAAGACTATATTGTTCTGGGTCGACGCGCAAGATCCGAAACTTATATTTTTATTATTTTTGGGATTATTTTTAATTGTGAGTTTCCCAGTGACTATTGGGTACCTAGTGCTAATAATAACGAGTGGTTATTTATTCGGTATTTTAAAAGGTTTAGGGACTGTAGTAGTGAGTGCGAATTTCGGGGTGGCAGTAGCGCATTTTACGTTGAAAATGTTGAGAGGATACCTGCCTCTCGACCGGCTTCTTAAGAACGATACAGCGAGGGCCCTTCTTAAAGTGATCTCTGGACCCCAGGCGTTTAAAATCGTGTTTTTCGCAAGATTAACACCGATTCCGTTTGGACTTCAAAACACAATTTTTGCAGTAAGTTCAATAATTAAATAATTGTTTTATTACAGTAAATTGAAAAGCTATTGTTGATTTGTTTATATAAAATTAATAAATAAAAAAAAATTCTGTCATAATTATTTACCTATTGGAACTATATGCATTTACAGTATATCAAATAAATACCCTTCA
Organism: Dryadula phaetusa; assembly: GCA_032432895.1. Lineage (NCBI taxonomy): Eukaryota > Metazoa > Arthropoda > Insecta > Lepidoptera > Nymphalidae > Dryadula > Dryadula phaetusa. The sequence goes on along the minus strand of JAOYRS010000033.1, from coordinate 1,934,634 downwards.
TACTAATTTCAAAGACAATCAATTGCTTGTCAGACTTTCACTTAAACACATTAAATGTATTTTTAAGCATAAAATGATTATACCCCAAGTGAGAATCTAACTCAAAACCAATTGTGTTTACAAAAGTAGTGAGTCCCACTGTGCCATAAGGGCCTCATTATGGTTATAATAATTACAAAGTGTGTAATTTTTATAGTATGTTTCTTTTAAAGCCCTTGACCATCAATTCCAATGAGATTATTTTAAATAGTACTAAGATATTAATACAAACACCCATGCAAAATAATATAGGTAACTCAGTGGCTCAAGCTTTCCTATAATTATTATAATTAGTATTTAATAGGCATTATTTTTAATTATAAAAAATACATTTGTATATAGAACATATTACTTTAATTTATTGAATTGTATTATATTATAACATATTTAGTTCAGACATTAATAGTTTACCCGTAAATTAATTATCTATGCTCTTTGTAATTGACATTAGATATATATGTATATGTATATATATATATATATATATATATGTATATATATATATATATATATGTATATATATATATATATATATATATATATATATATAATTACTAAATAAGCTAATATTAGAATATTATATAATAAATTTGAAATGTCTAAATGTCAAGGCCTATGCCTAAATGTCAAGTATTTTTATTATAATTAAAAAAACTATCTTCCAGCTAACCTGTGGAAATGTGTGGAAGCAATATACAATGGACTACTGTACAATATGTAAATAAAAAAATTAAAATTTATGTCCGTATAAAGCAGTCTATATATATCTGATTAAACTCATATATATTTTGTTTTAACATTTAATTTGAATTAACATATAAGTAAATGTTTTAAATGCTATTTCTCAATACTTAGAAGCACTTTACAAGTATTTACGAGCCATAAAAAAAACTAACTCATTACTTATTCCATGAAACAAGTAACCCTTCACTTGGTAGAAGGTCACTGAAAACACCATGTTAATGTTTCTTAATAATTTACACACAAGGTGACCTTGTAGTTAGCCGTTAGTGCTATATAATTATTTAGTAACTAACAAAACGGTTTACCAAAATGCATAATTAAGTTAGTCCTGATAAGCTCTTAAGTTATAATGTCGAGTTAGGATTTAACCATCCAGAAATATATTTAAAATTGAAACACATAATTTAAACTGGAATCGCTAGATTATCTGTAAATGGAAAATAATTTGTTTATATATATATATATGTTTATAAAAATAAATGTATGTACACAAATATTTATATTTGAGGCCATAGTGGCACAGCAAGACCACACTAGTGACTGAGTAAACACAGTTTGAACAAGTTTTTAATGAGTTGATTTTGAATTAAATACATTTTAATTGTGCTTGTAAATATATATATTAGGTATTCTCTTATATTCGCTGACTAGACAAATGATCATGGACATATATACCAGGCCTTAATACCAAGATCTCTCTGTCTACCTTGCGCCATGCGAGAGATAAAACAATCCAAGGTATGCTCAGAACATCAGAAAATCATCATTTTTTTCATGTGAACAATTAAAGCATGGTGATAATTTATTTTTATTTCATTTATTAATTACTACATAAGTACTTATATTATGGACAAATACCTAATGTGTCTGGATGTTATACAGGTATGTCATTTAAACGTAAATTATATATACGTAGACATATTCGTGTAAAGTTTTACCTACTTTTCTTTACTTCAGTAGGTTTGGCGTAAAAGCGCAACAAACATACAATTTTTAACAAATTTTTAAATATATTATTTGTAGAAAACATTTTTGAAAAAACGTATAAAAATTTGGATGCAGCGGGATTCGAACCCGCGCATTCGAACTTATTTATGTTGTTAGCAAGTTCTTTGTTTTTCAAAAATGTTTTCTAATCCTAAGTGTAGAATAACACTTTAATAATAGTAAATATTAAAATAAAATAGCAATCTCTCTTGTTAAACGAATATTTCTTAATAATCTTTAAGTAGTAGAAATTTGTAAAAATCTCTCTACAGAGACGCTAATATCATATCGATAGTAAATATATTATTTTTATTTAGATTATTAGTATAATGTACACACTCTATACCACTGTTCTACACTGATAAAAAAGGCAGCCTCTCGCTTTTTAGTGTCAAGACACTCGGTCATCTCCTTTCTGCGCGAAATCGAGACACTGCGTATTGAATTGCGAACTCAACGCTGCGTTTTATCTTACCAGAGCGGGGAAACGGAAAAGTATTTTTTAAAACTTTATATTTAAAAATGTTTACTTTATCATATATAAAATTTAAGCTCAGTAAGTACTTACATGACAGTTGTTAAAAGTTTTTTTTTTTATACTGAAAAAGATTAACTTGGCAAGAACTCAACGTATAGAGTCAACTACTTTTTAAATGCAACGATGCTTAAAGCCACAGAAACTATAGCGGCGATTACAACGGTGGTTTTATTTTGAACCTGATTTACTCAAAGCTTTATACGAGATTGTTTTAATGTGATATTAATGTTTTACTCAGCTGAAATGCTTTATAAATATGTAAAACATATTGCATAAGTAATACGTATTAGTTCCACGCTTTATCCAGCATGGCAGGGTAGACAGGAAATACCTAGTGTCAAGACACTCCATACTCCGCTTTCAGCCAGATTCGAGATATTGCGTGTTAAGTGGCAGAACTCAACTAAGTAATTAAATAATTTAAATATAATCATTCACCGAGTAGGGATCGAATACACAACCGTTTATAGTCGGACGTTGTCTCATGTCGTTACGACTGACCTCCATATATCTATTATAATTATATATATAATAACAGATATATTAAAATATTAATATTTAATATATCTAATAACAGATATATTAAAATATTAATATTTAATATATCTGTTATATGTTTATACTTGATGTAATATTTATGAAGAAAAGCGTAAATCCTTTCCCCTCACAAATTTAACAAGCAGTCAGAGAGTGTCATGCCACTCCTATCTCCATGTATTATATTCATTTCCCATCTCGGTTAAGACAAACAGAGGCGTTGAGCTTCAAGCAATTTCGCGATTTCGGGCTAAAAACAGTGAAGTATATATATTTTATTAACTATACAATGTATGTAATCTTTAAAGTAAAATTTTAGAGAGAATAATCACTTCTATCTCCGTTTTTATCAACTGGCTTGAAATACTTGCATAGGTAAATTAAACTTTGAAACACGTAGATAAGACGTGAAGAGCACAATGTAATACGCTTCATTGTTTTACGGCCACTTAGGAGATAACGTTTGTGTTTAATTAGATGAGGTCAAATGTTTATCTAAATGTCACATGCCAAGGACGCCGTGGTAGCTCATTGGCAGTGTCTGACTGTACATGTGTTGGTTCAATTTTGTGTGAAATTATTTATTTATTTAATGGTTTTTTAGTTTCACGCTTTTATCCCGCATAGCAGGGTAGACAGAAAGTACCTAGTGTCAAAGCACTCCGTACTTCACTTTCCACCGGGACATTGTGTGTTGAATAGTGGAACTCAACGCCGCAATTTGTCTTTACCAGAGCGAGGAAATGAAAATAATTTAAATATAATCACTCCCCCGACTGGAGGATCGAACTCACAACCGATCGCGTTTACAGTCAGGCGCTGTCTCACTGCGCCACGACCGGCCTCTGATATTTCATTCTTATTCATATTTCTATTCTGAACATAGGTGTCTCTAAAAGGAAAATAGGTAGAGAATGACGTGTTTTAACATCGTTTACTGTTTGCCCGTCTAGTTAGCTTGATATTAGGAGGAGTCTATACAGTCATTGTTAGGGTTTTCACAATCCGATCTTCATTTCCCACCTTGATTCAAGATATTGCAGGCTAAATATCATAACTCAAACCCGCGCTATATCTTACCAGAACAGAGAAAGCAACATTATTAACTTAATATATTCCCTTATAGTTTCAGAGAACCCACAATTCAATTCACATTTAAATTTAGACTGCTGTTCCACTGCGCAACGATAGCCCTATTATAGAGTTATACTCGTTCAAAGTTGTTGGCGTTTCTTAAAATATTCTTTTACCGATAAGTGCGTACTGCATGATGTTGATAGCTACTATACATGTTACTCTGCGTCACGCTTGTTTACGTTATATTCTTGCAACCAGTGACCCCTCGTGGCTGCACATGGACATGTTGGAGTTCACCTTTTAAAAACTATTTTTCATAGGTTTCTGGATTACGTGCGAATGATATGTGCGATAAGTTTTAATTAATTTTTTTTAAATTATTAATGTCATTTATTAACATTAGCGAAGTATGGAGTGTCTTAACACTAGTTACTTCTTCTCTATCCAGCTATGCGGGAATAAAGTGTGAACCTAAAAAAAAAAGCCATAATCATCTATATTTCTAATATTTACTCCACTTTAGACCGCAAAACAGGACAATCTGAGAGTGTCTATCTTAAACACACTCCGTTTTCCACTTTCCACCCATAATCGAACCATTTTGTATTGAGTGGCTGAACTAAAGGCCTTGTGGGGAAATAAAAAATAAATAATACAATCATCCCCAATATTAACAACCTATCGATTATTTGCATTATCTTAACTCTTTAACTATATATTTCCGGCCTTTGTGGTGAAGGAATGATGAAGAAAACAAGATTTTTATACAAATTAGTGTTTCTGTAATATCTATATGATGTATTATTATCGGGATGTAACTAATGGCCCTCAGGTAATAGTTTACCAAAATTAAGTAGCTCATATTTATAATTTAGTATTTTTTTACAGCTTTATCGCGTATAGCAAGTATTTAGGGACGACCTAGTGTCACGACATTGCGTTGACTGCTTTCCATTCATTAAGACATTGCGTGGTGAAATTGACGCCGCACTTCGTCTTACTAAAGCAAAGAAATGACATACATTTTATATAATCATTTCTCCGAGTGTGAATTGAACCCACAACCAATCGCTTTAACAGTCAGACGCTTTCCTACTGTACCACGATCGCTTCTTTTTTATTTTTAATTCTATTTTCAAGTCAGATATATCTACAATTTAGTTTAAAATAAAATATCTGTATTAATACTAGTTTACGCTTGCATAGCCAATTGCAAGCTCTTTGTAGCGAGAATGCCTACGTATAATGTTGTGACAGGTGAAAATCGGATCTAAGCTGGATCATACCAGACTAGCCCTTTCAGTTACATCACGACTTGGCTTCATATAGCTGTAGCTTGTTGCTTACTATTATATACTTTGTCAACATGCACATAAAGTTACATGTTGACTTCGACAATACGGATACGGGTGGGGGGAGGGGTTCGACAAGGACGCGTCTGTCATAACGTGAGAGTTAGATGACAATCGATAATAAAGGTAGCTTAATAAAGGACGATACCTAATAAAGTTTTAAAATAATATTAGCAAGTTTTTAGTTTTTTGGAAAAACGTATAAAAATTTGGATGCAGCGGGATTCGAACCCGCGCCTCTTGGATTCCGTCCAACTTACCTTGGATGTTTTCTAATCCTAAGTATGGAATAATACTTTAAAAATAGTAAATATTAAGTTTTAACTTTATATTATTTGCGGAAATAAGAAACGTAAGTAAATATTTTTGTTAGTTTATTTTAGCTTCACGCGTTTCGCGCACAGCAGGGTAGCCTAGTCTAGTGTCAATTCACTCTGTATTCTGCTTTCTGCCGAATTCGAGATAATGCGTGTTAGATACCCGAAAAATGAGAAAATGACAATAAATGAAATGTAATTAGTTCTCCGAGTGGGAATCAAATCCACAACCGATCGCACTTACAGTCAGACGTCACTTGCGCCACGACTGGCCTTAGTTTTATTAGTTTTAATTTAAATACTCAGTTTACGATATATCAAAAATGCTAGCAACAAAAATAACTTGTAACTGGCGTATAAGAGTTTCTACGTAGTACGCAGTTCGAAACGAACCGTTCCCTATAGACATGTTGGAGTTCAAATTTTTTATGTTAATAAAGTTGACGCTATAGAACGATAGCTTTGGGTTTGATTCTCGCTTGTATAACATTCATATTTATTAAATGTCCCATTTATACATATGCGTTGTTTTAGAAAGGTGTATGTGACTAGATCATAGTGTACTTGATACTTGTGTTAGTGTACGCACACTTTATTACGTAATAATAATAGATTTTTTTTAAAATTGTATTCTTAATATATTATTTGTCTAAACAAATTTCAACTGTGCAAATTTCTCCATATAATTCTGGTAAAAATTGATTTAAATTTTTTAGTTCATGTACTAATTTATATATTAAGTGAAAAAGATTTGTTTGTTCTGATGGGATAGCTTCCCCCATCCTATTTCCTGTAGACCCTCTTAAGTATGAGTCAAATTAAATACTATGTTATTCTATATTCATCTATGTATTAGCTTTTCCATAGAATGGCAGAGCAGACGTAAATCTCAGTTCTGTGTTTGCCATAGATGATACACAGAGCCAGTTGCCAGGGTTCCCTAATACATGCAATGTTTTATAACATGGCGAAAAAAATGAACTTGCACTCGTAAATACCTCGTAACAACTGTGCCACAGGGAGTATAATTAAAGCAGGTATATTCATATTTAATTGTTACTCAGTCTATCGATCGTTAAGTAATCACTTTAATATGATAAAAGTTAAATTATAATAGTGACCATGTTAAAGGCCATTTGAAAACGATTATATTTATGTTTTTTATTATGTGGCGACATGTGACTTAAAAAACGATGGTATTGAGTTCAATTTCTGCTCGGTGTGAATGATTATATTGGAAATTTTCATAGTGTACACTACGAAGTGTCACGAATTCTACCTAAAAGCGGTAAACGTAATGTCTTGACACTTGTTTCTCTACGCTTACCCAGCCTCAATATTATACTATTAAATGAATCTATTTAAAAAGTATTAATCGCCTATATTTTGGTATTCGAAGTTACATTTTTGAAAACCTGACGTTTCAGTGACTTTTGTAAATAATGCTATTTAAAATTGTGTAAAAATTAAAGATTTTATTAATATAAAATTATTATAACACATTTACAAATAGTATCTAGAATAGATATTCAAGTGTTTCTTATTATCAAGTATCTTGAATTTGGACGGCTTTTCGAATAGATACCTATTTATAAAGTGGTAAATAGGAGGCATTGGAGTGTTAAATGTTATATAGTTCTTCATACGATTATTTATAAACAATTAGACGGTTTAATTAATGTTATTGTCTATTGCGATAGTTATTGTACAATAATTACTTAATGGTACGATAATTGTTTTATTATTTATTTATAATATAAATACTAGGCCATCGTGGGCAAGTGAGACAGCGTCTGATTGTTGTGGGTTTGATTCCCTCTCAAGGTATCATGTCTAAATTGTTTTCAATTACCCGCAAAGAAAAAGTACGGTGTTAAGTTTCGCAACTCAATGGTCTAAGTTTAGTCAAAAAGTAGAGAATGAAGTGTCTAAATACTAGTTTTTGACTGCTCACTGCGCTAAATGAAAATTTTATAATATTTCAAAACAAAACAGAATTTAACTCTGGTAAGACAAAGTGCGGCGTTAAGTTACACCACTCAAAGCGCAATGTCTCGAATTCGGTGGAAAGCGAAGTACGGAGTCTTGACACTTGTCTGCTATGTGGAATAAAAAACGTTACTCTAAAAAAAATCTTAATAATACTAATGTTTATGTTATGTATTTTTTATGCTTTCGTAAAAAAAAATTCTACAATTGTTCTCCATAAATACTTTAACTTAGCCAAATTTGATGCTCCATCGTTCCCCATAATTTTCCTAGAATGGGGCCTACATTTTTTTCACCGCACAATAATACGTATATGCGAATAACATGTTATTAACAGCGATTGGTTTTTGTTAATGATAATGATCTTATTTTAGATTGCGTTATATATTTAGCATCTTATATGCGTGCAATAAAAGATCACCGAGTCTAACCGATCTATTTGTAGATTGTATATATCGATTGTCACGTCACGACTCGTGAGTCGTGCGCGACTCTAGTCGAGTTATTTTGTGTTGTTTAAAATTTTCTTAAAGAAATACTTATGTATTTTAAAATTCTAAGTATATATATATATATATATATATATATATATATATATATATATATATACATGAAACAAAGTCTTTGTACCACTTTTTACGAATATAACGCGATTTGAGGAGTATGAAATTTGGCACAGTTTTTAAAATGAAATATTTTTAAAATGAAATTAAATCTAATACACACTACCACGTGTTTGATATACACGTTTGTATAAAGTGACATATACAGTAACGTTGCTAAGGCAACGCGCTGTCAACGCTTCAACGGCCATTGTCACGATATCTGGATAATATTTATTTGAAGTAAAAAAATACACTTTTGGAATTATTTTCTCATCATCCTGACCGTCCATTATATGTTATCGGATCTGGACACACCTGCAAATTTTCAAGCAACATTTTAGTTTCAATTTTTTTTAAATATCGTGTTTATTTATAATATTTATTAATTTGCTAATTATTAAAAAATCTATAAAAATTTTGAACGCAGCGGGATTCGAACTCGCGTCTCTTGGAAACTTTTCCAAAAAATTTATACGTTTTGTAAAAATATTTTTGAAGCCTAAATTGTAAATATCACTTTAAAAATAGTAAAATATTATCGGATGAACTAATTTAGTAATCTATGACATTTACATAGATAACCCTAAATTATTGTTTATGGTATTTTGATCAAAATAATAACAATGACAACTATGTATAATGTAAGAAAATATAATAAACTTGAAGCTGTATCATTTCTGTCATCGCAGTTTAGTGCCGTTTATTGACAAATTTTATTTTTGTATAAGCAATGAGAACTGTGGCGCCAGACGTTCCGTCTCCTTGTTATTCGGTCTACTTTTTGTATATGGTTGGTCGTATCTTCAAAACTTCTTAGGTACTTAAATAGATCGAATAATGAGGCCGTTCGTGGCGCAGTGGGACAGCGTCTCATTGTTGTGGGTACGATTCTCACTCGAGGGAGTGATTGTATTTAAATTATTTTCACTTCTTCGCTCTGGTAAAACAAAGTGTGGCGTTGAGTTCCACCACTCAACGCGTAATGTCTCAAATTCGGTGGAAAGCGAAGTACGGAGTGTCTTGACACTTAGGTACTTTAGGTCTACTCTGCTATGCGGGATAAAAGTGTGAGGCTAAAAAACAATTGAACAACATAAATATTACAGTTTATTAATTCAACCCAATAATTTAATGAATTGTAGGAATATTTTTTGTTTTCTTTATTAGAGTTACTCGTTATTCGGGCTACACTGAAATAATCTAGTGGTACGATTCTCATTTTCTGCTTGTCTTGTATAATTTGCTTGCTACTTAGATAACGAAGCCATATAGGTACGTGCGGTGTTTTTTATCGTAAGCTACGATGTTGAGTTAAATCTATAGGCCGTATGTAGGTAGTGGGAATTGAACCCATATGCGGTATGTAAGTAGTGAGATTTGAACCCACAGGTGATATGTACCGACATTGTTGAAGTCAAAGTTAAGTGATATTTTTGACTGTCTCGACACGACGATCTTTGTTTTACATACAAGATTTTGCATTAAATGAATTGCCCAATAGTCACACGACAATATACGCATTTGTTATATGAGTTTTTGAAGATTTTAACTCTGCACATTGTCTTAAATCGCCGATTCTGTGCGGGAACCAAACCAACGACCCATTGTCCCACCGCTTCATGATGTCTTCAATGCCGCAAAAGGTATGGAAATAAAAGAAAAAAACATGTTTTAAAGCTAATAAAAGCACTATCTTACGCAATGGGACGCATTGCTCTATATAAGTGGTAGCCAAGACCAATAGCATCGTCTGCAGCGCTATATGCGCTGAGATAATCAGCTTAGTTGGCAAGTGTATACGACATTAACCTTCTTCACTCCATCGATTGTTATATCTCACTGGCCCATATCTGCCGCATCTTGTTTAAAATACCAACTTGTTATATAAAGTTGAACTGGGCTTCTATTTGGATAAAAAAAAACTACTATGACTTGTTTTTTTTTACCTTCATACTCAATTCTGAAGTCAACGGAGTTTCATGATACTAGGTTGTCTGACTACCTCGCTATATAGCATACAGTTTGTAGTTCCACCAGACATTGAGTGTTGCGTGGCGAGGCTCAACGCCGCAATTTGTTTACCCAATCCATAGAAACAAAAGTAGTTAAAATTATAAAAGTAGCCCATGTACATGGATAAAAAGGACATCATGGCGCAATGGGTTGTGGGTAAGATTCCACCTCGGGAGAGTTATTATATTTAAAATTATTTAATGTGCGGCGTTGAGCTCTGCTACTCAATACGTAACGTCTCCAATTTAGGCGGAAAGCGCAGAACGGAGTGTCCTGACACTACCGACATGTTCTCTGCCTACCATGCTATGCAGGATATAGGGGGTGAAGCTTAAAAATATTATTAATAATAACCTTAAAATAACACAAACACACTTTATTGGCAAATACCTATCAAACCAATGATTTTCTAATATAATGATGACTTACTAAATATATTACTTGTGTTCTGATAAGATGTAGTTATTTTTTGAGACATACATACATACATACTTACACACACACTCACACACTATCTTTATTATGTTTTGAAAATCTACTAGATAATTCTGAAGTAACTCGGGCGGCTTGTGGAGATAATCATGGAGCTCTTGAGATATAGAGAGATAGACACAATTGTTTTAAAAAACTATAAATTTTTTATTTGAATCGTAAGGCAGATTTTTTTAGTACTTTAATTGAAATAAGGTAACGATTACAAAATTGATGTATTTAAAAACCTTTTTTTTTCGGTGGATAACAAAGTACGGAGTGTCTTAACACTACTTTACTTTTACTGGTACTTTCTGTCTACCCTGCGTAATAAAAAGCGTGAAGTTTAAAAAAACACCTTTGTATTACGCACATATTGACAGGACAGGTTATATTGAGTTATGTCTTTCTTTCTTGGTTATTTTCTCGCAAAGAATATTATCTAAATTTGTTTCATACATGTTTACGCGCAGATTTAAAATTAAATTCTCCTGACATGACTTCACTAGAATATTTTTTTCAGTAAACACGACGACTGCGAGGCGCCCGTTCGAACTAGAAAATATTTTCAGCGTCATCTCTAGGTTTGCACCAACAAAATATTTGCGAGATTAATCGTTTTTTACATCATAGTAACATTTCATGTCAAAAATTAATATTTAACAAACAATATCAATATTTTTTTAAGTTTAAATTAAGTTATGTCCCATGTAGTAGTGCAGTAAGAACCTAGTGTCAAGACACTCCGTTCTCCGCTTTCCACTCTAAGGCTACACTTGGTTCACAAAATTTAAGTCCTTCAAGTCTTAAGCCCTGGTCAAAACTCCTCTGGAACACAATGCTTGCTGATGAATGTTGAATCCGTGGAATTTTTAGAGTTTATTTCGTTGTTAAAGTATCGGACAACGCAAAAGCATATCTTGAAATTTACCAAAGTCAAAAACTTTTTTTTAACTTCTCACTTTTATCCCGCATACAGGGTAGACAGAAATACTTAGTTACTCCGTACTTCGCTTTCCGCCGAATTCGAATCATTGCGTGTTGAGTCGCGGAACTCAACGCCGCACTTGGTCTTACCAGCGCGAGGAAGAGGAAATAATTCAAATATAATCACTCCCCCACGTGGGAATCGAACCCACGGTCGATCGAGTTTACAGTTAGACGCTGTCACACTGCGTCCCGACCGGCCTCTTTATTTTCTACAGTGGGCTAATAATAAATAACGAATCTATTGTGTTTATTTTCGAAAAGTATTTAAGTATTGAGTATTGTAATTGTTAGTAGGAACTTATATGTATTTCCATTTTAAAAAGCTTAACTCAATCCAAGGTAACTGGCGGGTTGCTAAGTCACGTGTAGTCACAATACATGTGTACCGGTGGCATACGTAAGATTAGGTTTAGTTGAATAGTTATTTTTTATTTCTTTTTAACTCCACACTTATCCCGCATAGCAGGGTAGGCACGGAATACCTAGTGTTAAGACACTCCGTACTCCGCTTTCCACCGAATTTGAGATATTGCGTGTTAAGTGGCGGAGCTCGACGCCGCGCTTTGTCTCACCAGAGCGAGAACTAAGTAGAATTTGTCTTGAGATGGACATTTTACTACGGACTATTTTAATATGTATCTTTAAAATTGTGATGTTCGATATTGTTACATAATGTATATACCCACTTACATTGTAGACTTGGTTGTACCAATAGAAGTAAACAAAACACCATGTATATAAGAATAATGTTTTATATAAAGCTATTTTTAATATTTTCTATTGAATAATCGATAATCGAGTTTCATTAAAAATGTATATAAACCAAAGATCTCTTTACGTATAATGTTATTGTAATGATAATTATGCAGAGAAAAAATAACGTTTTTACCGAGTAGAAAAACCTTTATTCAAAATCACGCTTGTTGTACGGGAGCCTCTTTAAATATTTATTTTATTCGATTTCTTAATTCAACATTAATATAAAATGTTAAATGAAACTAATTTAATCGGATTAATCGCGTATATTTTGGTGTTCTAAAATACGTTTACGACTTTACATTGGTCCGTGGTCTGGTAGTCTACCTGTGACCACGGACTACTGTAAAGTGTTCGTAAACGTTGAATTTTCAAAAATGTATTTTCAAATACCAAAATATACGTGATTAATCAACCCGTTTGTAATAGTTTCATTTTAAATTTGTAAAAATCGTGAAAATCAAAGATCTTATAGAAAACATTAATGAGTCAAATTCTGACACGTTCTAAATATAGTATAATTATATTCCGAACCAGATCAGGGTCGGGCGTCTCTATGTAATGCAAAACTGTGCCTCACGCGTGAATAGAAGTTGCGACCTCCACTTCAATTGACAATACCTTTTCAATTTGTTTATTTTGTTTTAATATGCTTACATATGAAATTAATTGAATAATATACAAAAATTTGAATCCAGCAAGATTCGAACCCGTGCCTCTTCCTAATACTCAATTTCTTTTAGTTGTTACAAGTGTACGAGAATTTTGAAGTAGCTTGATGAAGACAGATAGCGTAATTGTAGTAAGTTTGAGCATGGACCGTTCTCTAGAGGCGCGGGTTTGAATCCTGCCACGTTCCAATTTCAATACGTTTTCTAATAATATTATTCTAATATATACCTGTATTTATATGTAAGGCTTCGTCTGTTCAGTACTAAAATAAACGTTCTTGACATTTCGACCACATCAAAGACATTTGGTTTAAGGTGGCGGAATCAAAGCTGTTCTTTGTCAAACTAAATCAAGGAAACAATTTTCCTATATACAGTCAAACACTTGCTCCATTTTTGTATAAATATTAGAAATGTGAATCATTCTGGTAAGACAAAACGCGGCGTTGAGTTCGTCAATCAGCAGGCGAAGTCTCTATTTCGGACGGAAAGCACTCAACGGTGTGTCTTAACACTGAATTGTCACTGACTGCTACTATTACTCATGCGGCATGTGAATTCTTTCTGGCTCTCTTCTTACTCAACAATTGTGGTAATTTGTGAGCGACTGGTATACCCGAAACACCTTAACCTTATTCTTTAAGAATTGAACTGAAATAACAAATATTGTACATATAATGGACAAGAAATTCGTACACATTTGGTTTCTTTGACTTGCCATGGATTGAAAGTTTAAAACGTCTTTAATCCATTAAAGTTTACGTAAAGTAAATATGGTGGATTCTTGATTCTTCCTGAATTCAAGAGTGTTCAGAGAAAACCAAGTGTTAAGTTCAAGACACTGCCCGTTTTCTTATTTCGGCCCTAAAATCGAGACTCGCCTTTTAATTAGATACGTGTCTTATCAAAACGGATATATAAAAATAAATTTATAAAATAATTATTTCTAGTGGTCATACAAATTTCAACCAATCGGTAATAAAGTAATTAGAGTCGGACAATGTCTCAGTATCATCTGCTCCAATAAGCAGAAAACGTAACTCAGTTGTCTGTGCTTTAGAAAACGAGTGAAATGAAATATGAGTGCTTCCAAAATAAAAATTTTTATTTTTCATATTTAATTTGCCTTTATTGTAAATACGATTTGTTATAGGTTCGATCCTCGGGTACTGGTTGCCTTAAAAAAATATTTCTACGCTCTGGTAAGACACAACGCACCGTTGAATTCCGGTACTTAATCCATAATGTCTGGATTTCGGCCGGATACTGGACAACGGAGTGTCTTAACACTAGTTTTCTCTCTTACTTCCTACAGCTAATTAGGATAGAACTGTAAAAAGAAAACTGTGCAACGACGTTGGTTTACCTCAACCGGAAATTGAACTCGATAGCGCCAAAAGGACAAGACACTCCATTGTTTTTTTTTTACACTAACGACAATTTGGACGTGAACGTTTTGATTTTCTTTACACGAATTATACTCGTATGTACCTAAGCGAGGTAGCGTGACGCGCCATACAGTTTAGTTAGTGAGCAAGTAATTGCTACCGCTTTCGCCGTCTTGGGTTATTTTAGAAATATTTATGAGAATTCCGTGTTCAAGTACAATTTTAAACGTCACTACTTGCTTGTACCTATGTATGTGTGCAAGTTAAATGCAAATACTTCGCGTGATATTAAATTGTTACAATAATTTTCATTATGTACTACGTTATTATTGTAGCTCTGTTTTTTTGTAGCAACTTTATATAATATACTAATTGAAAAAAATAATGAACACAAAAAGCAGATTTATGTTTAAAAAAAAAACTAAGAAGAAAAATATTCTTCCTGCATTCTACATACAGTAGTTTCAATGTAAAAAAAATTCGACTGTCAGAAAGATAACGCATAGGTTATCTGTCAAAGTCAGATGCTTTTTTTTCCTAGATGGGTATATTTTAATTTTTATAATTAAAATAATTATTTTTCCAATTTGCCAAGGTGAGCGACGTGCGAGGATGCGGTTATCACCTGGCAACCCTGTTGGGTTTGTTGCCCGCTCAAGTGATCAACGTGTACCTCGGCTCTACGCTGCGATCAATGCACGACGTCCTACACGAGCCCCACTTGACCGGATACGTTGTATTCGCTTTTCAGGTATGAATTTTCAGTTCTATTTTATTTATTTATTTGTTGTTTTGTTGAAAAATAAAATACATATATTAAATAACAAAATCGCCATCGTCGTGGCGCGTAAGGTCTGAATGTAAACGCGATTGTTTGTGGGTTCGATTCCCACTCTGAGGAATTATATTTAAAATTTATACTCATTTCTACAATCTGTTTCTAGATTGGAGAAATGAATATACAAAGAGCGGCTTAGAAATTATCACTCAACACGCGATGTCTTGATTTCGGGTGGAAAGTAGTCAGTGGAGTATCTTGACACTAGGTTGTCTCTGATTACCTTGTTATGCTGGATAAAGCGTGAACCTATTTTGAAAATTCTGAAGTATGGGCTAGTTTTGTGAAACTCTTTGATTGTTATTATATATAACAATGGTATTTTTTTAAATATTCTAAATTTACACCAAAATGTAACTTTAATATCTTCTTATTTAATATTTTATTTCCAAGCATTTTATAATAACATAAATTTTGACATTGAAACTTTTTGAACATTGATATAACCTCAAGGTGATGAAGAAAAACGAGTTTAAGAATACTTATACATAGGCAACTAATATTCGGTCCTAAATTATCTATCTGTCATACGGATAGTTTTATTTGGCATACACCAAACGTGGAGAGCAGAATTTTCAATCACTTAGTTTTTCATCTATTTACGAAATAATGAATTAATATATTTGTAAATATTTTTTTTCTTTTAGCTTCACGCTTTTATCCCGCATAGCAGGGTAGACAGAAAGTACCTAGTGTCAACACACTCCGTACTTCACTTTCCACCGAATTCGAGACATTGCGTGTTGAGTGGTGGAACTCTACGCCGCTCTTTGTCTTTACCAGAGCGAGGAAGTGAAAATAATTTAAATATAATCACTCCCCTGAGTTAGGATCGAACATACAACCGATCACGTTTACAGTCAGACGCTGTTACACTGCGCCACGACCATATTATCCCATTAAAAAAAGCTTAGCCGAGGTTAGTCAGACGGTTAATAAACACTGATTAAGTGAAACGTATATGAAACCTGATTAAATGTGCTATCCTGATGAATATTAACAATTAATGTACTTAACTCAATTAGTAAAATAAATACACGATATACGTAATTTGATATTATTGTCAACAACTGAAGCTAAAATGGCGGGATATTTGTGGATTTCTACTGCGTTTTGCATTATAAAAACGAATTTAGCTGATAATATTTTACTTCAATAGACTGCCTGCTGATAAAATCTAGATTTAGTTATTTTTTTTAAATCACTATTTTAAACTATTATCTAGATTTATGAAATAATATTGTAAAAATGCATCAAGAATCACTATGACGGTTCAACGGCGCCATGATGGCATTCCAAATACGCTACAATGGCGCTCGATATGTGCCAAAATGGCGTCGTATATACGATACTATCTATTTATACATCTAATACTGCGTATATTTTACTAGTAAACTAACATACGTTTTATCTTTTTAAATTATAATCGGACGGAAGAATATATAATTTAGAATATAATAGTATGATTAGATGTAGGAATTTAATATTTTTATATAAAATCGTCATCAATATGTCATACACAAACACATTATGTATAATATTCTATATACCTACTGTATTATAAGACTGTACAGTACTAACATTTTTTAATGATTTCTAATCTTGTATAGAATGAATAGTTTAAAAATGTAAAATATTTAATTTAATAAATAGCTAAAAATAATCTTTTGATAGCAGAAATTTATAAAAATCTCTCTCTAGAGATGCAAAAAAAAAGATATTGCAACGAACGTAAAAGAGTTTTCGACGCAACCGAAGAACGCATAGAACACATGGCTCAGCGGTCAGAACGCTTTGACAAACTTGCATAGATATGAATCTGGCTGCGTTAAAATTTTTAATTCCTTTTTCTTTCAAAGTTTTGTAGTAAGTAGTATTTCGAAATTACGACTGTTTATCACTTTATATACACAACTAAGTCTTTGTTTCTTGTCTTAGTTATATTTTTAAAAGCTTTTCATAAAACGTATGAAAATAGGGACGCAGCAGGATTTCAACCCGCACCTCTTGGAAACCGTCCAAGCGTTCTGATCGCTAAGCCATGCGTTCTACTGCCAGCTGTGTCAAAATTCTTATACGTTTTGTTACAACTTATTTACGTTGTTAGCACATCTGTAAAGAGATTTTTACAAATTTTAAAAATATTTTGGAATCCTGCAAGTAAGTGGAATAATACTTTAAAAATAGTAAAACATTATAAAAAAGCTCTTTACTTCGTCAATCTGCTTTTTTTAATCATAGTCCTTAAGTTAATTTCATTAACTTTAAAAAAAACTGTTTATTTCTTCATAAACAATGTAGAGCATGCTTTTCTTTGACAGTTTATATCTTAAATATATTTTTTATATATGTAAAATAATTAGAGACAAGGTTGTATGGAAATAATGAAGGAGTTTTTTTATCAATAAACCTGTATTAAATGTTTTTAGATGGAATAAATTCGTTGACCTCGAGGTCTTCATACTATGAACTGAGAATATTGTTATGAATATATTTATTGTGTATTAAATAATAAAATGAACGAACCACTCCGTCTATGCTCAGTTCAAAGATATTTTACGAATATTGCGTAATTTGACACAGGTTACGTCTTCAAAACTCTGAAAAGCTGGTAGAATAATTATTATATGCTCATAAAAACATATACGAGTTTAGACGTAAAGAAAAGGAAGTACTTCGGGCTATTGGCCACTCCCAAACTCCCTTGTAATTATATGTTAGCGTAATTTATTTATAAATAGGTAACATTAGGTATTATTAGTCCTAAATATTAGTAATTAAGGTGACGTTATTTGATCTTATTAGTTATATTTTAAAGGACGTCATTTGCTTAATAATATTATTACAAAATACCCTCCTTTTTAACTATGCCTTTGCCTTCCTTTGTTCGATGCCAATGTAAGTCGGCAATTAAAGCCACAGGGACTCATTTACTCATTGACTTTCGAATACTAGGTTGTGTTCTATGCTACCTATTTTTCTAATCCTGACGTTATTATTATCTCAATATATTTCACTTCTGTATACTATATATAACTATCTCAATATATTTCACTTCTGAATACTATATATATATAACTGTAACTATTGTCTATATCTAAATTATTGCCCGTGTAATAAATTTTTAATAACTAAACGGTATTAATTAGTGATTATCACATTACTTCTAACCTACACCTACGGCCTAAGTCCCAGATCTAGCTAGACCGAATAATTTAATAAAATGCTACTTGTACATATTTCAGGTCTAAATATAAATCTGAATATAAATTAATATATGCATATATTATAATTTATAATTTTCAAGTTAGCATGAAAAGGCATTTCATTAAAGTGCGACTATATGGTTCTATTTTTAGCGAGCCACCTTTTATCTGAGATCTCAAGAAAATGTCAGACTTGGTCACGTTTCCATACACCGCGGTGAGAGCTTTGCATCCATTCAAAGTGGAGTGGTAAACTTTTAGACGTGTTTTTCTTTTTTAAATATTTTCCAAACGTTTTGTATTTTTGTTTTCATACGTTTTATATTTTTTCAGTATTATTTTTTTTTGTATTGTATATTTATATTTTGTGCCCTAATAAGTTTTTTAGAGATAGATACATAGAGGTCGGGGAAGACCTCGGTTGACCTTTGAAAATAACTATCGAAGATACTGGAGGGAGGTCAGGTAAAAAGCATGAGGACCCCCCAAAGGGTGTATATAAATAGGGTAATGTCTGTGAACGAGGCGAAAGAGATATGCAGGTAACCTTAAGGTCAATAGACATGCTCACAATACGTACCTACTTGTATATTAATTAAATTGTAGCAATTAAAACTTTATTATTCTCTTCACATAGACGCTACAATATAAAGAAACTATAAGAGGCATAACCGATCGTAGGTAGCGTCAGAGGCTATCTCATTGCGTCATAAAGACCTCCTGGGAAAAAAAAACAGAAAATATTTTTATTTTGTCATAAACTACTCGTGCATATTTAATATTTTTAAAGTGTTATTCCACACTTAGGATTAGTAAACATTTTTGAAAAACGTATAAAAAATTGAACACAGCGGGATTCGAAGCTGCGCCTTTTGGATACCGTCCAAGCGCTCTGATCGCTAAACTATGCGTTCCACTACCAACTGCGTTGAAATTCTTTTTGTTACCACTTATTTATGTTGTTAAAATCTCTGTAGAGAGATTTTTACAAATTTCTACTACTTAATGATTATTAAGAAATAATCGTTTAACAAAAGAGATTGCTATTTTATTTTAATATTTACTATTTTTAAAGTGTTATTCCAAACTTAGGATTAAAAAACATTTTTGCAAAAAAGTATAAAAAAGTCAGATTTTTAAAAATGTATTCTCGAATACTAAAATATCCGCGATTAATTCGTTTAAAATAGTGTCATTTAAATTTAAATAATAATAAGCTATTGTTCTATCTATCAAACCAGAAAATTGCAATTGTCGCCTTTATCGTGTAGAGGAAAAATTAAACAAAACTAACTGTAGTGAGAGCTGCATATTTAATATAATTTCAAGGATTAAAATGACGTCAATTTGTAGGTGCTTGTAAATTCTAAAAATAAATATTTTAATTGTGGACACCGTCATGGTGCAGAAGGGGAGTTTCTCATTGAAGATAATCGTTGTAGGTTTGTTTCCTGCTCATTAAACCACATCAAATTAGTTTTAAAATATTTTCATTAAAAAATACCTTTTTTCATAATGTATTGTACTCTATAAATCGAGCACTTTCACTTGAAACCCATACCCATATTGGGTACAAAAAATTACAATCCGCCATTTTGTTGCGGTGGCCATTTTAGATTAACAACGAATATTAAAACATAATCATATATAATATCACTGTCATCAGAACTGAAGTCGTATTCCATATTTAGCTCAATTGGCACTACAAAGTAGAATTTTACACACCCAAACAAAGTAACTAACAAGAATAGAATTTAAATAAATGCTTGTAATAGAAACTAAGGAAAGATATAAAAAATTGATTTCACGCCTATATAATTATCGACACAGCTCCGGATTCGAGACCCCATAGGTTTAATTTTTTATACATTTCTATATATACTTCTTTTACTAAAGCGTTTTCACTTTACATGTCTGGTTCATAGAGATCGTTGCTAGATTTCATTTCGCACTATGCTAATATACATTGTCTCTGGTGAGCTGTTAAGTGCAGAAATAACCGATTTTTCAGTAGATTCGTTCCGACTGTCGCGCAAAATAACAGAAATGCGTGAAATAATAGCAATAGATGATAAATTTTCAAGGAAACCAGTTTAAACGTACATTTTGTTATGTATGACTTATATTATGGTATAAGAATATAAATTTAAAATCACCACGGACTACTGTAAAGGGAAAAGTCGGCTTTTCTAAAATGTATTCTCTTATAAAAGTCATAGCCAGTAATCTTTATACAAAAACAGTTTATTAGCTGCTGTAAACGGTCCAGATTTGACCTCTTGGACTAACCACAATATAACTTTTTTCTCTCCGATAAAAATTCGTCCATGTATGTAAAACTATGTATATCATATATAATGGCAAAGGGTGGGATTTTTATTGAGGTATGGGGCCCCTGTTGGAAATAAATATCAAACAAAAAAATAAGATTTACGTTGAAATTTTTGAAAGGTAAGCCGTATGGAAAGTTAACACTTCTTACATTAACACTTTGATAATGTACTTCTGATGCTCGACTTCTAGCTTGTTGGTTTTCTTAAACTTCACGATCTTGACCTAGCAAAGTTATTAGAGAGAATGGAACTCCCTGCATACCTCTTTCGGCTCGTCCACAAACGTTAACCTCTTCCTCCAGTATCATTGATACTGTATTATCGAATACCCACCGAGGTCTCCCCCGACCCTTAGCTTAGTCATATCTTTCAATATATAGGAAACATGAATTTACATTAATTTTTATAATGTTTGAGTATTCTGACTAATCCAGAACCAGCTAAACCCAATGCGCAATAATTTCAAATCAGTACTGAAATTTATATATGACTGAGAATATGGATTTTCAAATGACAAGTCTCACTATCTATGTGCCTTTCTTATAAAATTATAATGATAAAATGATGAAGAGAACGAAGTGTTTTGACACTAGGTTCACTCCGACTCTCCTTCTATACTGATTAAAGCGTAAAGCTAAGATACCCGTGGTTAATAGCATATATCGTTAGCTGACTACGCTTATATTTTTACATAAAACTCACTAATTAAATTTAATTCACTACCGGTAACAATTGTATAGCTTTGTATACAAGAAATAAGCTCGTGACTTCTGATCGAGGCAGCGAGTACGTTTTTATTGTAGAAAAAATTTCATATAATTGTTCAAGCAGTTCAAGTGCACTTCAAAATTTCTGAGCTCTGGTAATTAGTGCTTGGGTTATATGCCTTGCCTTGTTCTAGCAAAAGTAACCTTCTTTGATCGGAATATAATATTTTTAAGTACTTAATAGATTGTATACAGAGGCCATCGTAGTGCTGTTGGACAGCGTCCGATAGTAAACGCGATTGGTTGTGGGTTTGAATTCCGCTCGGAGGAAAGAGTTTATTTAAAATTTATTTTCATTTCTCTGTTTTGGTAAGAGGAAGCGTGGCGTTGAGTTCGTCACTCAATTTGCAATGTCTCGATTTCGGGTGTACACGGAGCAGTCGACAAGAGTGTCTCGACACTAGGTTGTTTTTGACTACCCTGCTTGCTGTTCGGGATGAAGCATGAATCTTTTTAAGAAAAATGGTGTTTAACTTAAATGGTTAAAAATGCTTTTATGGTGATTAACTTAGTACAATATTTGGTACTAACAATTATTCAGAATTCTTCCAGCAAATACTTTTCAACGAAATCTATAAACATATTTTCTAAGAAACTGTCACTAGTTAACTCATATCTATCGTAAGCTTAAAATGAAAAAAAAACATTTAAAAATTATTAATTCCTTAATTAAATCCTACTTATCATTACAACTAACATAAAATCACATTATTCTTAAAATCTGTATATTAATAATATAAGAAAGAAAGATAAGATATAAGTCATACAGCATACGCTGAGCCTTGCTGAGCCTCTGACCTCTTACCGTTTGCGTTTTATTTGTTGTGTTCATCGTTACTTCGTTCGTTATTTATTTTGTTTGCTATTTTTATTGTACTTATTTTGGTATGTTTGTTTTATATTTAATTATTAAATTAAGAAAAACGGTAATAAACTTTATTTTTAATTTGAATTTGAATTTTAATTTGTAAAAGTTTTCACGTGTAACATGTGAGCGTGTTGGTTAGGAGAACCATTTGTACCAGGACGTCAATTGGCATTTCAATTCATAAATTGACGACGCCGTCAAGTGAATATGAGAGCGGTCGTCTGAATAATGTTCCATCTAGAAAATTATTCACGTATTGATAAATATTGAAGTAGTTGTATGTGTGTACCTTAAGACCTGACAGTGGAAGGTACTGTATGTAGATAGTTATTTTTAAAGAACTATATATGGATTAAAATTAAGAAATATTTTTAAGATACTCGGTAAATTGTCATTGTGTGATTCAAACTCAAAACAAAAATATATATTATACGATTGAATAGAAAAAGATTAACTTTTCTAAATAGAAATTAGTATTAATTTCGATATTTAAATACGTAAAACATTACCTTCGAGTTTCTCTTTCATATTGCATAGTATAAAATAACATAGTGTTAGTACGCTCTTCTCTAGTTCTCTACGTATTTGTACTCTGTGCGGAACCCAACGCTGTGGACATATAGTACAAAATAAATATTTATAGACGTTAATATTGTTAGGCCTTGTCGCGACGTTCA
This sequence comes from Dryadula phaetusa, assembly GCA_032432895.1. Lineage (NCBI taxonomy): Eukaryota > Metazoa > Arthropoda > Insecta > Lepidoptera > Nymphalidae > Dryadula > Dryadula phaetusa. The sequence continues at coordinate 1,911,471 of JAOYRS010000033.1, read as the reverse complement.
TAGCTAACTGTTAAACGCGTAAAGTTTCAAATGTAAATGTTATTTTTATAAGAACCCCTTACAAGTTATTAGGATACCTCTAAAAAAGATCAATGAAATCGGTTTAAGAATCAAGGTTTCAAGAATCGGTTTCTAGTTATAGCGTGATCAAAAAAATACATTTGTTTTATTTTAGCTTCACGCTTTTTGCCCGTATAGCAAGGTAGGACGGTTACCTCCTGTCAAGACACTCCGCACTCCGCTTTCCACAGAATAATTTAAGTATCATCCCTAGAGTCGAACTCACAACCCATCACATTTACAGTCAGACGCTGTCCCACTGCGCCAGGAATGGCCAAGAATAAAAAAAATAGAATATTATAACATTTTGTATTTAGATCAATAAGCTTGTTATTTCATTTTTAGTGCATTCTATGCAATATTTTATACCATCGCTCTACATATATAATATTCCATCAACGCTCGTTAGCTCGCTGAAGTGTCCCCGTATCGAGTGTTCGAGACATTGACACCGATTTCGTTTTATTGTTCTACGTGCTCTATTGTCCATCACTTTTTAAAATGTTCATATGTTTGTAAATAAATAATGGACATTATAAGTTTTTGTGGTACATAAAAATTATAAACACAGTTGAAATATATAGTAATAATTAATTAATATAACTAGATGCCGGGATTTTCTCATAATGTACCACTAATGAGGTGAAATGTATTTTTTGGGAACTGGTAGAATTGACCTTTCCACGACAGCCCCACTATGTTTGTGCCACATACTGTTATATTCTAATTTTTGAGGATAGATGGAGATTTCTTCAGGTAAAGAATATTGAGTTGATTTACATGTAACTTTGCCGTAATGTATTAGTATTTTTTTACAGCTACATGCTTTAGTCATTTCAGGCTAGTCAGAGATAACCTAGTGTCCAGACACTGCGTTTATTGCTTTCTGCCTAAAATCGAGACGCTTTGTCTTACCAGAGCAGAGAAATGGAAATAAATTTTAAATACAATCATTTCCCCTAGTGGGCATCGAAGCCTCAGCCAATTGCTTATACAGTCGGACTCTTACGGAGTCTTACTGCGCCTCTATAGCCTCATATAGAGGCGCAGTAAGACTCTATATAGGGCTAAGTATACAGTAAAGCGCGGCATTTAGTTCGTCTCTAAGTACACGTAAAGATCTTGAATTTGAAAGGAAAATAGAGAACAAAGTGTTTTCATATTAGGTTCACTCTATCTACATATGCGAATCTAAAATTATGCGAACAGAGCAGTATGAAATTTGGCACGGTTACACCTTATGTAGAGATGGTGCAGAATGCTAATACTTTTATAAAGAAAATTCATAACTATATATTAAATTAATAAAATAAATGTAACTCGGACATATATCATGTGTTTGACATAGACGTTGATATAGTGACATACACGTTGCTAAGGCAACGGCGTTGTCAAGGCATCTAGTTATGATAAAAGTTCTAGATTCAAGGTAATAAAAGAAAACCTAGTGTCCAGACACTTTATTGAGTCGCACCAAAGCAACACGATTTACTCGATTAATGTATAAATCGTTTTGCTTACATAATACATTCTTTTTAACTTACATTATAATAAACGTGATCGTAACATGACGTACGTATTTGTTTAATTTTTTATATATAATATTATATTGTAGGTATGTATGTATGTACATAAGTAAGCTATTGTACACAGGTAATTAAGTAAGCGGAAAATGGAAATAAAATCGTTCGCGTGATAAGAAATATTGTTTAAATTACTAAGATTGTAAGTAACGAATGGCAAACTGGTCGTACTAGTTTTAATTCTCGATTTTAGATAAGATGTATTTAACTTGAATGGAAGATATTTAATTTTTTTTTAGCTTTACACTTTTATCCCGCCTGGAAGGATGGACAGAAAGTACTAAGTGTCCAAACACTCCGTACTTCGCTTTCCACCGAATTCGAGAAATATCTCGAAATATCTCTTGCGTGTTGAGTGGTGGAACTCAACGCCGCACTTAATTATTTTTACCAGAGCGAGGAAGTGAAAATAATTTAAATATAATCATACCGAACCCATAACCGATCGCATTTACAGTCGGAGTTATTAAGAGGCCATTGTGGAGTGGAGTAGGACAGCGTATGAATGTGAACGCGATTGGTTGTAGATTCGATTCTATTAGTCGGGGGAAAAATTATAAATGATTATGAGCAATCTCAACGGGCGGATAGCAGTCAACTGAGTGTCTTGACACTAAGTTGTTCGTTCGTTTTTTAACTCTTATAGTCCCATAGGCGTGTAAAACAGGTTACCTTAACAACGTGTTTATAAGTGTATACAAAAGTGTAACATATGGCAGTGAGTTGAGTTGTGTGACTGAGAAACTATGTTGCTATTAAAAATATTTCCTTATTCATTCTTCACCATATAAACTTTAGGTGTTTAAAATTTTATTCGCAGATTTTCTTGTATAAGCCAGTCGAAAGGTTTTTCTACCTACCACTAAGAGATCTCTTGATATGACGTGATTTGTTTTAAGGAATTTAATTTATCGTAAATTAAAAAACTGAAATATGTGTGGAATTTGAACTCACAATCACAAACCTCCCAAGTAATGTAATTTGCCATGAATATTATTAAAATTAATTACAGACTAGGTATGCTCCTTTCATGCCCTTATTGGCGGCTACTTCTAACTAAGATTTCAATTTTAACGAGTTTTTGACTCAATTAAAGTATGTTAATTGTGCGAGGGACATTTATATAAATTATTATTAATGTTAAACATATAAAACTAAACTTGAAGCCGGTCGTGGCGCCGTGGTATAGCGTCTGACTATAAAAGCGATTGTTTGTGAGTTCCATTCCCACTCGAGGGTATTCCTAGTTATTTTCTTTCCTCCGCTCTTGAAAGACGAAACCCGGCTTTGAGTTCCGCCACTTAACATGCAATGTCTCAAATTCGGCGGAAAAAGGAATACGGAGTGTCTTGTCACTAGGTACTTCAGGTCTAGGGTAGACAGGAGGATAAAAATGTGAAGCAAAAGAAAACTAAACATATTTTACTGTGTACATACTTTTATTCGTTATTTTATTGGCCATTGTTTTCTCATTTGAAGGCCGGTAAAAGTAATGAACCCGTGAGATAACACGCTATACATCAAGATAAGGACCTCAATATAACGTTTTTTTATTAACGATTTTATTATGTACAGATAAACTTTATAGTTATTTTCATGATTATTTTTTTATCTGTTTATATATAAGATATAGGAGGCCGGCCGGTCGTGGCGCAGTGGGACAGCGTCTGACTGTAACGCGGTCGGTTGTGGCTTGGATCCCCACTCGGGGGAGTGATTATATTTAAATTATTTTCACTTCTTCGCTCTGGTAAGACAAAGTGCGGCGTTGACTTCCACCACTCAACACGCAATGTCCCGAATAAGTTGGAAACGGATGTACGGAGTGTCTTTACACTAGGCACTACTAGTTTATATTATTTGCTCCGTTGTGTTCAAATAAAGCGCGGCGTTCAGTTTTCCACTCAACACGCAATGTCTCGATTTCGGGCACGTGGCAGTCAAATGAGTATCTTAAATATAAAAAAAAAATTAAAAAAAGAACATATCTGTAACAAACAAAAGTTTGTACGACGCACGCAATGTCTCGAATTCGGTGGAAAGCGAAGTACGGAGTGTCTTGACACTAGGTACTTTCCGTAAAAAAAAAAATAAGATATAGGCAAATTTTTAATGGTAAAAGCGTATTCGCTATGCGTATTGTTTTTAAGGGAACAGAAATTATAATTTTACAGACGCGCATTTTTTTCTCTAGTTTCACGCTAGTCGGAGAAGACGGAGTTTCAAACGCTGCGGTCCGTGTATATTTTTTTCTCCTCGACCACAGTCACGAACCTCTTCATATATGTGGCTTGGGAGTCATGCAGACAACCGTGGTCTACCGCGACATCTCGTACCGCTCACCTTTTCTACATAATTTTTTTGCCATTCTTTCATCTATCATCCTCTGGACGTGCCCAAATCACCTGAACGCGTTTTTTTCCAAATTTCAAATAAAAAATCTTGGAAATGGAAATCTTATGAATAATCGGCACTTATATGTATATATAATAAACTTCTTACTTAAATTAACATATAATGGGTACTCCGTACTTTGCATAAACTGGTGCCCGGAGCTGTCCGTGGTACTTGTTACCCAAGTGTAGTATTAAGGTTTCCCTTAAAAAGGCGCATTAACGCTTGCCACCATTATTGAAATTCCTCTCTGCCTAACCAATTTTGCAAAGAAACTACTTATACATACCGCTTTCGAAATATGTACTAGTAATAAACTAATGATTGTTCTAGACAGGCTGAGATAACTTATATTTTATAATGAAATTACATTTTCCTTGAACGCACTTTAAAAATATATACCTACTTGCTGCGTATATGTTTTCCTACTACGTCATGTGAGGTCGGTCGTGGTGCAGTGTGACAGGGTCTGACTGTAAACGCGATCGGTTGAGTTTGATTCCCACACGGAGAATTAAAGACACTAGGTACTTTCTATCTACCCTGCTATTCGGGATAAAAACGTGAATTTAAAAAAAAATTGACCTAACAGGTTTAATGCTGCCTTAAATTTCAATGTGTTAGAAAGTAATAATACTGTAGTCAAAGTCTAAGTATACATTTGTATAGTAATTTTATGCCTCAAGCCTTCATATTTTCCACACGCGAAAAAATCGTAAAAGCAGTAGGCATTATGCGGAGATCTTTAATAAGCATTAAAATATTTTATCTTCAACGGTGTATTAACCGATAAGAAATAGTGAATGCGCTTATAATGACATACAACGTACGTCTTTCTTTCTTTTTCATTGTCCATGTAAATGACTTATTTTTTATATTTTCTACATAGATTATATTGTTGATGATTAGTAGTGATTGATTCTGTATTGATGCGCAGTTGTTTTTTTTTAATTTGCTATCAGAATCATCTTCGTCATAAGTATATTATGTCTAAACCAGTTTAAATCGCTGCAAAATCACCGTTATAATTATTTTCATACAGTCCAAAGTAGTTCCAAATAGCACAATATCTATCTTCACACTTTTATCCCGCATAGCAGGGTAGACAGGAAGCACCTAGTGTCAAGATATTCCTTACTCCGCTCTCTGCTGAATTCGAGTTGACATTGCGTGTAGAATGACGGAACTCAACGCCGCACTTTATCTTGCCAGCGCGAAGAATTGAGAATTATTGAAATAATCATTCCCCCTAGTACGAATAGAACCCATAACCGATCGCGTAAATAGTGAGACGCTATCCCACGGCGCCACGACTGGCTTTACACACAATATTCCACTATCATAATGCGGCTTATTTAAATTAAATCTATTATTTACGAGTATATTCATGAGTGTCGTTATCAGACGCCAATTAGGTATTTATAGAGTAAAACATATAAAACCTCTGAATTTTTTTTTTCTTTTACTATTGTGTTAATTTAAAGTAAACTTTTGTAGTGTTCATGTATACGTATAGGGAAGTGTAGATATACTTCCCTATATGTATATATAAAAACACACCTGTGTTTCTGTATATACATTTACATATAGAAACGCATCTGTGTTTCTATATGTATATGTACATAAATATATTTACGAGTACGTTAAGCTGTTTTAAACTACACGATGTGTTCTGCTAAATTAATAGTTATCAAATTAATAGTTTAAATGTATATATTTTTAAATGTAATATATGTACAGCCGTGGAGATTCTTATAAATGAATAAATATAAAAAGAAAAAGTTTATCTTATTTTTTTTAATTTATTGATTATTTGTACGCTCACATTTATAATAATCTATGTTTAATATATTATCTAAAACGCCCGTACACGATTCCATATGAATTATAATAATATTATTGTCGATAATATGGTCGGATAAAAAGAGTGAAGCTAAAAAAATATACAATATAGAGACCGGTCGTAGCGCAGTGTGGCAGCGTCTGACTGTATACGCGATCGGTTGTGGGTTCGATCCCCACTTGAGGGAGTGATTATATTTAAATTATTTTCACTTCCTCGCTCTGGTAAATAACAAAGAGCGGCGTTGAGTCCGCCACTCAACACGCAATGTCTCGAATTCGATGGAAAGCGAAGTACGGAGTGTGTTGACACTAGGTACTTTCTGTCTACCCTGCTATGCGAGATAAAAGCGTGAAGCTAAAAAAATATATATGGTCTAATGATGCTGAGAGCGAAGCCAGACTGGATAAATGAAATACTAGTTTTGCTCATCGTTTCACGGTGAGGCAGCGTCTAGCACGATTGGTTTTGGGTTTAAATCCTACTCAGGGGAATAAAAATATTTTCTTTTCTACGCTTTGTTAAGACAAAATGCGGAGTTAACTTAAGCATTCAACAAGCAGTCTCAAATTGAAGCGGAAAGCGGAGAGTGATGTATCTTGACAGTAGGTTCTCTCTGACTACTCTGCTATATGTAATAAACGATGAAGGTTATATAGTTTTATATAGTAGTTTGAAATAAATATATATATGTATATATATATATATATATATATATATATATATATATATATATATATATATATATATATATATATATTTAATAGGAACAGAATGACGTTACGATAAAAATATCTTAGTTTTCTATATCTACCTCGTTGAAATATGTATATTTAAGAATGACGCATTGTGTAGATTTTAAAATTTTAAAGTTAAATTATAATAATTAAAATTTGAAAGTTTTATATATGGTAACATTTGATGATTCAAGGAATTTATTAATTCAGATGGTTATCTGTTTGCAACATGAAAATGTTTTATATATATACAATTGTATTGTCTGTGTAACATGATTTTTATTTAATTTTCTCACGTGACTACTGTGTTATTATGAATTAGGCATAATAGATAAACTGTATAATTTACTTTTAAATTTTAAATTATACCTATATATTTACATCTACTATGTATTTATGTTTATGAGTTATTATTTTATTCAACACAGACTAACAATATTCAATTAAAAACTTTCAGATACTCATCGGCATAACGCTAATGGTGTGGGTAGTGCAGAAAGCACGCAAGGAGTTAACTATCGCCATAATGGCGGCGGAGTTAGGCCGCGACACACTGTCTACAAGTAGCTCGTCGAGCTAGCCCACGGCCCGCACGTCGGAGGCTGACAGCGGTAGCGACAGCTAGGGAATGGCCACCGGGTGCTGCACTCGACAATGTGAAACTTATGTTTAAGGATTGCCTCTGAAATCCATAATCTTCTAGCATTTTGCAAACTGGCAACCCTTGAAGTGGTACTGTTTCCAATGATGGAGTGCACGCCCGGTCTCGATAGTGCTGTCGACTCGGATGTGGTAAATGTGTAAAGACCCTTACATTTATGGTAAGTCTATAAGGTTCACAATTGTACAGTTTTATTGAAGCATCTATATAAAATTACAAACATAGCCGCTAGTGTTGCCATTCTAAAATCGAAAGTGGTTAATTTTAAATGAAATTTGTTAAAATCTCCCAATTTTCCAATGAAAATGTCGGACATCTGGCAACACTAATGGAATAGCACCAACGTGCTGGCCAATGTGAGACCTAACTGTAAAGATAAAAGGTCCACAATCCTGTGATATTAACGTTACGTTCGTAGAAGTTATAGTCGAATGGATTAGAAATGGAAATTTTTACCTTATAAGTATAAATACGAGAAATCTGTCAGAATGACGAGTATACGTTACGACATTTTTACGTTAATTATAATAGTGAATTACCGCTAGAATTTTGTTACAAAGTGTTATTTTCATAAATATTTATATTCATGCGATCAGTCGCAAGATTTAAGCAATGCTTTAAAAAAATAAGTATATTTTTTAATATTTAGTAAGAAATAAATAAACTTAGATGACTAGTAAGTAAAAATATGGACTCTCAATGAAATGCATATTTTGTAATAATCTGTTCTTTTCACAAGTTCTTCACAAGTCTCTTGACGTTCTGGCAGATTTTCTCGGTATGTTATATTACAAACGATTTATTTTCGGTGATAACGTGTTGTATTTAAAAAAAATCTACATACATTTAGAATATTTTTTTTATCATACACGTCATATAAACAAAACGTTATTTATAAATATAAGTACTATATAATAAACAATAATGATTTTTAAGCGTTTGTTTGTTGGTCTCTCAGAAGAAAAAAGCAACTTCATACTTTATGTGGCGATATGAATTTTCACTGTTCCAAATGTACTTACTCTCTGTTTTCTTCGTGTTTTCCCAACAATATGTGACACTGGCAGATTTTTGCGCTTGTTATCGCAAAATTCAAACCGTTATATATATATATATATATATATATATATATATATATATATATATATATATATATATAAAATTCCATTCTGAACAAGTGCCCACATCATTGACAGGTAGACCACAGGTCACTGTGACCACGGACTACTGTAAAGTGTGTGAAACGTTGAGTTTACATTTATATTTTTGGAATATCAAAATTTTTACGCGATTAATCCGTTTAAAACTGAAAAGAGACTACCACTACAATACCTAGTGTATTGTAGTTGTTATATAAGATTGTATAGTATCTCATCACGCGATTACTCGCATAGCGTTATCACAAACGGAATATTTCATGCGACATAAATTTTGAGCTTTGTTCACGGCGACCTTAAAATATCTTGAATCTCTATGCTAGCGCTCGAACAAGCAGAAAATTTACTACACACGCAATGTATGTACTAAAAATATGTGTTCTTATTAAATTTACATTTTCGGTTTTGTTCTAATTTGAGAGAAATCAGAAGTTTTATGTGTATTTAATATTTTCATGAAATTTTTGATATTTCTCATCGACTGTTATTATTATTTTTTAAATATAATTTTTTGAACCTTTTTTTTTTATATATTACACTAGGTTTAATATCGTATCCCTCCTATACGCTGTAGTGGTGTTGCCTGACGGTGTCAATGGTCGTCGGTTCAAATTTCACTCGTGCAATATCTATACTCTGATTTTTCATGTATTTTTCCTGTACAGTGGTAGTACTGTCGTAATGCAGGAAATACGGATGACACGGCTTTTAATTTGAGAAAACCGAAAGTGCACGTTAGTCGCTTTATGTTTTATCATATCGCGTATTATTCATACATCTAGAGCTAATAACTGGACCCTGTGACATAAAACTTTCGTCGATAAACAAACGTGCGTCGCTACTTTCAAGGTTTTGTTTGATTTTATTCATTGGATTCGGTCCAAAATAGTTCTTTGTTGTTCATTTAATGGTATTCATCGTAAAATGCGTTTTTATGGGTCAATAAAATAATAAGATAAATATACGTGTGCCGTTTGGTCGTCTGCTAAGTGTGATGTATTCTGATGTCAGTCTAAATATTTTTGTAGCGCGTTCTTTGTGTTACGCTTGGCCTAGTTGTTCGCGTATGTAAATCATATATATTGGAATATATTATTTAAAACATTCTTATATATATATATATATATATATATATATATATATATATATATACATATATACATATATACATATATATATATATATATATATATATATATATATATATATATATATATATATATATATATATTGGTGGTTGGTTCAATTGTAGTTATATTAATTTTATTTTCATTTTTCTGTTCTGGTCGCAATGACGGTCTGACGCAATGTCTTGATTCAAAAGGAGTGCCTTGACACTAGGTTGTTTCTGCTATACGGAATGAAACGTGATAGCTTCACGTCACTATACATATTATATTTTTTTTTAAATTTGTGAGTTTATTTGTTTTGTCTTAATATGTAATCTGATACTATATTATATTTTGATATATTTCTTAAAGAAACGATTGCAAAAGCTGTCAAAATTACCTCTAAATGTCTATTTAATATAATGTTGCGTTAAAATATTATTTGCGTATCTGAAGTATTAACGATCAATCAAATGTAATCTATATTTGGTTGTATGGAGCTTGAATAACGTTTTTTTTTTATTTATCACACGTTATCACTGATCACAGATAGTCGCTAGATGTAACAATATAATAGGAAGGTCACTCATAATTTGAGTATGCTATACAAATGAATGAAGACACGAATGCATGAGGGGGATCCAATCGTGTTTTTTTATTTAAAAAAAAATCTTAAAAATAAAACGTTTTTTTTTGAAAATATATAAGTAAGAAGCTAGTTTTTTTATGTATATATAATTATAGTAAAATGTATATATTTTTTTTTTTTCATAAAATGCAAATGTCATTTAAAAATGCGACCTTCATCCATTTGTGTCTTCAAATATACATAATGTAATGCCAATATTGTGTCTTGACAGCTCACGCTAATTCGATTATACTTTTTTTTTTTATAATATTGCAAAATAAAAATAAATGTTTTCAAACATTAAAAGACAAATATAATAACAAAAGAATTATCTTAAATAATATTATAACTTTTAACTAAGTAATTTGGTATTACGAATGAAATAAATACAGAGTTATGTCAGCTGCCGTAAGCAATTGTTGCATTATTTGTGTTTGTAAACGAAAGGGACGGTAAGTGTGTACCATGTTTAAATATTTTAAGAATATAGAACCTCTTATGTAAAAATAATCTTTTGTTATTATATTTTTTTTCTGGAAATTTTAAATTTTAAATCCAAGTTTAATAATATTATAATATTTTATTTTAGTAATTAATGACAATATAATGAAATTTAGTAACTTCTTTTTGTATTATGAATATCTTTTGAATATATAATAAAATTGTTTAAATAAATAAACGAAAAAGTTTTTACAATAATTATATGTTATTTCTATTGTTACATTCATTTATGCCATTATTTTATTACTGATGTAGTGAATTTCCTATACTGTAACGAATGTAAGCCATTTCACATCATATATCACTCGTTTCTAGATAATTAAAGATATTTATACTTATGTATATGTTCTTTTATAATAATATAGATATATAATCCTACTGTGTATATTTCAGAAATAAGCAAATATTTTTCAAAAATTTTTAATGTCCCACATGTGTGTAGATACAGATAGTATTAAAATTGCGGCCAAAATTTTCTGAATTCTTGGTCAAAAGAAGTACATTAAAAATGTTAAGAATGAAATAATATTATTTTATTATGTTAAAACCACAAAAAAAAATTATGTAATAAATGACGATCAATTAAAGGTAACGGTAGAAATAATGAGTTAGCATATTTTGTTATCTGTACAACTGGGACCATAGATTAACTTGTTTTCATTATTAAATTACTATTTTTTTTCTTGTAACATAATAAACAATAATACCTCTTTTGACCTTGACAGTATCTTGAAATAAATACATGTATGTATGTTTAAAATTTGGCATTTATTGGTAGGAAATAAAATTATTATAATATTCATAATTATTTTTTAAAAAATATATATTTTTCTTTACGTGAATTTGAATGAATTATTGGTAAATGTTTTAATATGACGTGGACTACCATTTTGTTTAAGGTATTTCGTAGTGTTGCTTGTCAAAAATATATAAATATATTATTAAAAATACATTTTAATTAGCTAAGCTCAGAACTAAATATGTCTTTTAAATGTACCTTTGAAATGTCAATGTGTGTTCGTACAATGACTTGCACTAACCAATATGTTGTTTTAAATATTATTAAAAATACCTATAAAAAGTGTTTAAATTATTTGTACTGAATGTTAAAATTTAAACGGTCAATGGTAAAACATACTTTGCAAATTAATTAGCTAATTTATGTCTTTTTGTAATATGCCTATTATTTTTCGTTTGTAAATTTATTTGTTCTTCCTTTAGACATCTCGAAGACTGATTTTGTATAACATTTTAAAATTTTAAATATATTGGTTCATTATTATTTAATAATATATTTCTGAAGTAGAGGATATTATTATTATATTCAACGTAAAAATTAACAGTAAAATAATAGTGCAATGTCAAATATGACTTAGTATATTTTGAAATATTACCTTTAAAATATGTCCAAATAGTTTTACGTGTAAAATATTTTTTTAATATACTTTTCTAATGTAATTGTGTTATGTCTAAGTCATACTCTTTCCACGATGAATTATCATTATCGAATCAGTGCCAAATTATTTTTTATCCTCCAATTTCGTACTATAATTGAGTTCAGTGTTGCCATGTGTAATAATATTAAGAGAATAATTAATTCGTACACTCAATTTGAAAACTATATTCTTATAAATTTTAGCACTCTCCTCCATATTTATTATGTATAAATAATCATTTTACACTTTAATTAATATTATCATTCAAGCAAAAATATCTATTTACGGCGACTAATTTAGGTCCATTTTAGTACGGAGAAGCGTAAAAAATACAATTATCATGTTAATCCGACTATATAAGCGAAAAATATATCGTCATTGCAAAACATACTGCAAAATATTATTGTTTGTATTGCAATCTCATTTCGATGTCTAAATTATTGCTGTGAAAATATATTTAAAATCATTAACGAAAATAAGTAATTGTGTATAAATCAATAACTAAATGTGTATAATAACAATAATTTTCTTATTAATAAATGTGTGATGCTTAAAAAGCTAAAATTATGCTCAGACTCCTAATGTACCTATTTAACTATTTTTATATTAAGATTCTTAACCTAGTGTCTAATATAATTGTGCATTTATTGGAAACGAATTTATTTTGTGTTGTTTTAAATACATATATCCTATTGTTATATTTATGACTTCACATTCTGTCGGTTATGAAAATAAACAAGCCTTATGAAATGTTTACTTTTTGTTTTAATTTCTTCTATTTGTAAATAAATTAAAAATGTCTATAATGTTTTTTATTTTCTCCTTCTTAAAATATTTTCTACTTTGGGATTTCTGTGCAAAAATAGATTTAAATTAAGAAATACCACCGTTTAATATGATTTTAATGATGAGTCTTTAAAATATATCTTTACATTAAGTATACCTTGTTGTATAAAATGGTACATAACACCTTTAATTGAGTAAAGAGTGGAGAATTGAATAATCTAAAAGGAATTTTCTCAATTCAGCCAGTCAAGATCCTCCTTAAAATATTTTCTACTTTGGGATTTCTGTGTAAAAATAGATTTAAATTAAGAAATACAACCGTTTAATATGATTTTAATGATGAGTCTTTAAAATATACCTTTACATTAAGTATACCTTGTTGTAAAAAATGGTACATAACACCTCTTAATTGAGTAAAGAGTGGAGAATTGAATAATCTAAAAGGAATTTTCTCAATTCAGCCAGTCAAGAACTTGTTTACTTATTTGATTATTTCGTTAAATTCGAGAGACAATTAATTAATAATTTAAAAAAGGTTTTAAAACATAATCATTTGTAATTTTCAAAATGATTACAAATTGTAATTTATAATCATTTTTTAAATATAATGTTGCCATTTATAAAATTATACATGGAATATTTTGAAGCTTGATTGTTGAACGCATTAACAAACTGTCATTTTCATTATCATGGCGGAAGACGAAGACGGTGTTTCGGATAAAAAATCACCACAAAATTTAAATAATGCAGGAAATTCACAAGAAAATCAACAAAGTGTCAATAAACCTGACTTAGGAATTGAAGAAGCTAAATATGACGTTAAAGAAAATGGAGAAGGCGAACCTGTAGAGCCAATAAGCTCATCGTCCAGTGAGTGTTTTGTAAAGTTGTTTTTTGTTCCCTAAATTAGAAACATTCCTTTATGTTTTGTTTTTAATTTTTACAGAATCGACTGGCGCGATGCGCAAGGATGAAAACCCTTTTTCGTTTCGGCATTTTTTAAAGCGAGACTTGTCTCTGCCAGGCAATTCGACGTACGAAAACACCGGGGCTAGACCAAAAGTGTACGCAAATACAGTGCAGCATTCTCCTACCAAAATAGATATACACCCCGATTCCAGGCGGGATAAAAACCGCTCTAGTGATAATCAAGCCAAAGAGAAACAAAATGATGGCGTAAACCTCCGTAACAGTGATGGGACGTCTTCAAGTAGTTCAGTAGAGGTACCTTTTAGCGTAGCGGACAATTCTGACACGAAGCATAACTTATATACGAGTAGTTCTGAAGGCCCCTTCTTCCATAGGCCAAATTTAGCTTCAGAACCTTTAGGAATGCCATCCCTACCTGACTTTGTTCAAGACCACATACTTGTGGAGCAAGCTTATTTAAATTCAAATGGGCCCATATCAGTTGATCTAGACAACCTGCCTGACTTTACATTTAATACAAATTATAATGCTGGTTCATCTTCTTTGGGCAGAAGAAATAAAAGTGGCTATGGTAATAATAGAGGATATGACTATGAGTCCTATATGGGCGCAGCATCTACTTCAAATTCAGGACCATCAAGCGGGAGTGTTCCTCTAGACTTGCCAAGTGGTGCTGAAGCAGCTGGACCAGTACCCTTAGATCTTCCAGTACACCTCAGTTTAGATCTCACAGAATCAGTAAACTCAGCAGATCGCAGAAATGTTTCTCCTAGAAATAATTTTCCTTTAGATCTTCCGCCTAATGCTGGTGAGTGTTTTATCCCATTTCCCTGTTCAAATATAGTACAAAAACATTTCTTAGTTATTAAAGCATGGTTTAGTCAATTTATTATACATTAAGATTTATTCATTGAATTCAAGCCTTGCAGAACTTAAATATTTACAAGTTATTTACTTAATTATAATAATTTTCTATTAAATCAATTAACCTAATATAACTTATAATTTACATAATTTCTATGACAATAGAATTAGTTAAATAAATATTAACCCACATGCCATTATGGTGAAGTGAGTCAGCATTTGAGTGTGTATAGTTGTTGATTTGACCTAGACTAATGAATTATTCTGATTTATCCTTTCTGTAAGACAAAGTATGCTGTTGAACTCTGCATTATTATTTATCCATATTATATTAAGCAATGTTTTCAATTACGATGAAATGCAGAGAAGAAAAAAAGTGTAAAACTTTAAAAAAATAATCATACAATTAATTCATTAATATAGTTGTGTTTAGTCACCATGATGGCATGCCGTAACTTTTCATAGCTTCATTGTTTTTGGTATCAATAGAATGTTAGTACTATATCTCTTGGTCATCTTTAATCATGACATGCTTATTTGACTACTATTATTTTTATTATTGGTGTTAAAATTCTCCAATGTATTTATATAATAAGACAATATTTCCAATTGAAATTAAGTGTTTTATATAAATATTGCAAAATTAATCAATTTATATAAAAGATATTTTAAATACACTTATAAATGCCACACATTGTCATTATTCTGGTAAGACAAAGGGCGGTGTTATGTTCCACTACTAAACAAAATATAGCCAAATCTGATAATCCAGCATAAGCTATCAATTCCTTTTTAATTTAAGGTGCAGAATCCATGCGGCTACCGGATTTCCTACCAGTGCATCCTGGCAGGACCTCCCCCGAGCCCGAACATCAAGATGAACAGCTCCAGCAAATTATATCAGAATTGGAAAGGACGAGGTAATTGTTTGTTTATATGTACATATTTAATTTAAAATGTTTATTATTCTTGTGCATTAAATCAATTAAACGTGACTGGGAAAAAAATCAATATAATTAACATATTGCTTATGGAAATGACATGTAAAATGCAAAACTTTTTGTAACAAATAAAATTTAAAAGTCGATGCTAAAACATGCCCTTCAGTGTCCTAGAGAGGGCAGGAGTTGTTTGTGTCAAGAGGTCTTCATGCATTTCTATTATGTTTTTATAACATGTTGATTGATGGATTGAAGTTTTGATTCCCACTCTGGTAGATATAATATAAATTATTTACATTTCTCCGCTCTGGTACGACTAAGAGAGGCGATGTACTCTCATATAATACGCAATGTTTCGAATTTGTATCTTGATACTAGTTAGTTATACCTGATAACCCTGCTATGTGTGCTACACTTAAAATAACAACAATAACATAGAAATTTGAACGCAACGGTACTCGAATCCAAAGAAAATATTATCTCTGGCTTCATGGATTAGCGGTTACAGTGTTGACTTTTGCGGTGTTAAAATTTTTGTACATTTTGCGTGTATATATCTATCAGGGCGGAGCTCTTTACGGAGCGCAGTCGGCGTTCCCGCGCGGAACAGGAGGCGGCGGCGTTGAGATCTGAACTGAGCGCGATTCGCGCTAGGTTACATGACCCCCCGCAAGGTACCCCCCATCGCGACAACGACCCCCTGCGGGACACCCTGCTTGACTGTATGCAGGATGATGGGGTAATGTATTTTTTTTTTATAAATATATTATAAAATTAATTTGTTTTTTTCTGCAGATGATAGCAGGTAAAGCAAAAGCCAGATTGGATCTAATGTTAAGATTATATGTTCTTTGCTTAGGTGTTTATTTATACACGTAGTGGGTAATAGAACGTAACGCCATATCTTTAATATATATACCGTACCGATTATGTGACAGATGTTCTTAGGGACTGAGCTAAGCCAGGCCCCTTTTTATGCAATAAAATTCACTTAAGTCACACTCTGTATACTTTGTAATAGCCCTTTGTTCTTATTTAATATTCGATACTGTCATCTATTTTATTAATTTATTTCTGTTATCATAAGGTATCACCTTATGATAACAGAAATAAATTAATAAAGCAAATTTAAATAATATCTTATATTTCACAAAAAACCATTCATAAATGACGTCACAAAGGAGGTGGACAAAGTGTGACGTTGCTCGGCAACGGTGGTCTCACAAGTGTGACCAGACGGGGCGAGCACGGGGGAGGGGTCAAGAAACGTTGAAATTCATGGGACGTAATTTATGGACGGCCCTTTACGTTATGTATCTTGGTTACAATATAAAATGTTGCATTTTACAGGCGCGGGCGGCGGAGCCTGAGACAACTATTGCTAGCTTAAAGAATGAAATCAAAAGACTAAAGGTTAGTTTTTGTTACATATTGTTTATATATATATATATATATATATATATATATATATATATATATATATATATATATATATAATGTTATTTTATGGAAGTCTTGATTTCTTATTAATAACAATTATTATTATTATTATTATTATTATTACAAAAATATTGATTTCGATTCTTCAATAAATAATCGGTGCGGTTTTATGTCACGCAGCAGGTTAGTCAGAGAAATCTTAGTGTCAAGACATGGTAATAGTGAAATTACGGAACTTAACGCTGTGCTTAGTATTTTCCAGAGTGGGCAAATGACAGTAATTTAAATCACGTTAACAGTTAAACACTGTCTTAAGCACCACTCAATCACACTTCATAATCGATTCTTTCCAATTAATAGTACAAAATTCATTGTAAAATTATTATTATTATTATTATTATTTCTGACTTCTCCCAGCAGAACTGTTTTCAGAATCGGTGTTAGCTTCCTGTACGATTTACAATACTGAAAATTTCTGCTTATTGACAATTCTAGAGTGATTCTAATAAGATTTTTGGTAATCCATACGTAAAAATATCGATTTGACTCGACGTCTCCGGCCCAGGAGGAGCTGTCGTCGTCGCAGGCGCAGGCGCGGTCGCAGCGCGCGCGCCAGGCCGGCGCCGCCGCCGACATGCGGCGCGCCGCCGACCACGCCGAGACCTCGCTTAGGTACATACTACCGTATTTGTATACTACTCAGATTATTAAAGGTGTTTGGTTGTTTTTAAAGGTTACGTTTTTATCCCGCATTACAGGGTGTTTCTTTTTGCTTATTACTTTGCTTTTTCTTTTTTTACTCGAAGTCAGGCTATTGTGGAGTAATTTATGTTTTGCAGACATCATTTTTTAACTAATACAGTCTCTCGTTCGTCATTTGCATGTTTTTGCTTACTGAAATTTGTCAAAAATATTGATAGGTTATATTTAGATGGAGGAGATATTTAGATGTTATTGTACATCTATATATGTTATCGAATTTCTCATCATGATTTGTACTTTGTCGTTTATTTCTTTAAAAAAACTAGATTTCAATTTTAAATATATAAACTTAAAAGTAAAAAAATGCAACAAATATATATATATATATATATATATATATATATATATATATATATATATATATATATATATAAAACTTCCACAGAGAGTTGCTGTCAGGTCTGGAGCGTCTGCGGTCGCTGAGCTCCGCGCTGGACCCCACGTGAGAGCTGTTACACGCGTTGCTTGTTAAATGTACACATTAAATACGCTTTTATTTTATATATAAATACAAATGTACAGATCATTTTCATTCATTCACAGATCGTATGTTTTTTTTTCTTTGTTGTGGCCGCCATTTTGTGTTTTCCATTATTATTGCAACAATTGACTGAACTACGCTTTTGTTATATTCAATTGTACAGATTATTTACCATTCATTCGCAGGTCTTTAGTTCTTTAAATTTTATTTAGGTAACTTTTTTCTATTGTTCAAATTTAAATTGTAACTTGAGAAGTGAAATGTGATTTTATTTTATATACATTCGGTTGAATTCGTTGATAGACCTAGGATTCAAAACCGCGCCTTTTTTAAAGCGTCCAAGCGTTCTTCAACTTAGCTCTACAGAGATGCTAACAACATAAATAAGTTGTATTAAAAACGTTTAAGAATTTTGGCGTAGCTGGTAGTAGAACGCATGGCTTAGCGGTCAGAGCGCTTGGACGGCTTTCCAGAGGTTCGGATCCCGCTACGTTCAAATTTTTATACGTTTTTTCCAAAATGTTTTCTAACCGTAAGTATGGAATAACACGTTAAAATAGTAAAAGGATTTTTTTTTTATTTTATGTAGTATTTATTTTTTCCAAGCACATTTTTCTTACTGGCTAAAAGTATGCTTTTATTTTACATGTATATATACAAGTTTTCATTTATTAACAGATCATGTTGTGTTTTTATCGCCGCCATTTTATTTTTTCTTCCTTTTTATAAATTAAATTAACATTTTATTTTTACATTTAATTAAATACGCTTATATTTAAATTCAATTATCCATTCACTTGTACAGATCACTCTCGAGTGAAAACGCTTGCATATCATTCGTTCTTTTTGATTTGGTTTGCGGTATTTTTTTTGAATATTTAATTTTTGGTTACAAGTGAAAGTACAATTATGATATTTTTAATAGATCTTCTTTGTTACCATATTCTACTCAGATAAGTTATATATTCATGTAGTTCTAAATTGATGAAGTAAATCAAAATGTCGCGAGAATTAAAGTATGTATTTAGATTTTAAAAATTATCTGAAAAAATAATTGTGAATTTAATCAAACAATATTTTTTAATAAATTATTACTGGCAACTAATTATTTAAAAAAAAAACAAATCACTGTAATGCTTTACCAATAAGGATTCTTTATATAACCAACCTCTTTGGAAGAAAAATACGATTTATGATAAATTATAAAATTATATTATTTTGTCTGTATTTAAATTTGACACATTTATGGAGATTGGTGTATTGTTTTAATAATGTATATTAAATGAACTCTCCGAATTGCATAGAAAACTTTTTTTTACTTATTTAAATTATAGAATTATTTTTTTTATATAATTGGGTTTATGATGTGTTCATTCATTAAATTAATTAATAATAAATAATTCGAAATTTCACAAAATTCATATAATTTTAATAATATCATTTAGGTTGTTTATTAAATTACTAAGCCAAATTTAATTTATAAATTTATTTTATAATCTATGACAATTTAAAGTGATAGTTTGGTAAAGGGATCATTTCTCACCCGGAGCAGTTCAGTACATATGTTTGTCGTTAATTAAATGCTAATAGACGTTTCTGTGTATGGCATAAAATGTATCGTCCCTATGTGGAAATATTATTTAAAAATTCCGTAAAATATTTTGTAAGGAATTTCATGTATTTTTTTTAATTAAAATCAATTATTGAAGAGTGTAGGTTCGAATCTAGTTTATAATACAGTAGAAACTATAAGTCGAATCTCAAAGGATATACTAAAAATTTCGAGTTATAGAGGTCTCGAATTATGGACATATTAGATATAAAGAGGTTTGCAATTCATTCATTAATAAATGTTGAGTTTGAAGGTGAAATAAATAAAATTGGTTTCTAAGGAATCGTGTACTTAAAGTCGATCAATAATTTCTCTTCGATTTATAGAGGTGATGAATATAAAATAATCAAATTGTTAAATTAAACATTGCTATGTTCGATATACTGAGGTTAAATTAAATATTTGTAATCATGGTCAGAAATGGAATGGAAATGGCTCCTTCTTTATTTCGATTAATAAAGGCGTGAAATTTCGACTAATGGAGGTTTTGTTCTTGGAAGGGGAGGGAACATTTTTTTCAAGATGATATAGTTTTCAATTTATCGAGGTTCGACTTAACAAGGTTCTATCGTCAGCTAAATATAATAATTTGATAATTATTACAGTCGCAGAAAATTATTTTGATGAATATGAGAAAGAAAGTAATTAGGCCATCGTGGCTCAGTGGAACAGGGTCTGACTGTAAACGAGATTGGTTATGGGTACTATCCCAACGGGACGGAGGATTTATGATGTATTCCATTTTATTTGTTTTTGTAAATAATCATTTTTTTTTACAATTATCTTTTGGCAGCGACATAAAAGAAATAAATATATATTTAAAATTTCTCCATTTTCATTTTTGTAATTTTTTTTTAATTGTCTTGTCTTTGTATAACCTGTTACTTTTTATAATATCTTAGTAATATTGTCAAAAGGTACGATACAACAATAATCTTTGTTAACAATATTTAACTCTAAGGTTCTTTCTTAAATTATACTTATCCTAGAGACAAGCCATATGACTGATTGACTTGTTTATTAAAATTAAAAAAATGAATTAATTTAATTTAAAAAAAATGTTTTTTTTTCTCCAAGCCATTATTTATTTAAATGACTTGAGCATATTTAAATAATTTTGTAAATATCTGAATACTTTTTTTTTAATTTGAAATTATAATTCATATTGTATTGTATTGTATTGTGTTGTATTGTGTTGTATGGGTGGTCTCTTAACACTGTATGTAAAATACAAAATGTACAATTGTACAGTAACTTATTTATATGAAACGAGTGTGTATGGAAAATCGAACAACACTAAATATCTGTATCTGTATGTCATGACTAACGTGGCAGCTGTTGTGTGACTTAGGTTTTGTGTCATGCCACAGTTTGAATAAAAAGGGTTTAAAATAATTGTTTACATGATAATTAAATCATTTGTAAATATGACAAGAAATACTTTTTTTTTAAATTAAATTTATATGAAATTGTCTATATATTTAGATTTCTTCGCTATTTCTCGCTTTTAAATAGAGTAATTGATATTTTTGTAGAAAATGTAAATTTTATTTTTTTTTTCTTGTCCTTTATTTGGTTCTTGATTAACAAAATTGTAAATAAAATTACATTAAACATTATTGCTTATTTTCTTTTTCATTTTTAATATAAATATTAAAATATAAATGAGATGCATAATATTGGTAAGTTTCTCTTTAGGATGTATTCTTAGAGTATTGAAGGACTATTCCATCCAAAATTTTGAAATATTAGTTTCATGAAAGGAAATTAATATTTTGTTTTTTTTTGCTTCGTTAAAAGGTCACCAGTTTTAAATTAATGGTTTTTTTTTTATTTTTTTTTAATTTTATTTGTATTAAAAAATGGCAATATGTTTGTTTGTTTTTTAACTTCATTTTTTTTTGAAGAATTATTTAAAGTATCTTTTCCCAAGTTCTTAATTTAGTTGTATGAATTTAGTATGTCAAAAACTATTTAAATATATTTATATGTGTGTAATATTAAAATTATATGTTACTAATGTATCATAGGAATAATGAATGCTGAAAGAAAAATGGAGGAATATTTTTGCATTTAAAAATTGTATTGGTGTAACTAATTTGTATTTTAGTAAATAATTAACAGTAACATGTTATTATAGTTATTGGTTTTTTTTATAGAATATCCCTATAATAATATTTGAACGAGTTATGTCTATAGATTATTGTTTTTTTATACACACTGTATATCATCGAGGCTATATTATTTAAGTAATGTTTTCTCACAAACAGGAATCATAGTTTGGGCTGTATATTCAATTTGAATGACAATAAAATGGTAGAATTGTATTTCTTTGTTTGTATAATGATTTATTTTGTCTAACTCAAAGTTCTTGCTTGTGGGAGGAGATAAGGTTTGTAACCAATTATTTTTCTCATATAATACAAGAAATAATCAATTAATTTGCTGTCAATTTAATTTTTCAAACTGATTTTGTAACTATAAAGACGATATAATATTTATTTATTCGTTATTTATTATACAGTATGTTAATAAAACGCGAATCCTAAACAATTCAGAGTAGTTCCTGATAATTTAAACCATTTTTTGTAATAATATATACAATACAATTGTATAACGATAATTATGTAATATATAATGGAAATTGTAATTTGTGTGGATTCTTCCTTATTTTATTTTGTATGGAAGACAACTGTGGAAATGTGTTTGTGTATTTATAATAAAAGCGGTTTTAAGTTGAATCTACATAATGTAAGAAAAATTAATGTAAATATTCGATTTTTTTTTGGTAAAACGCTCTCGCTTGTAATTGTAGCGTGAAACTGAACGGATGTTGTGTTTATATCATTTTGAAATAAATGTCGCTCACATGAAAATAAACTTGGTTTAAACGTGGCTTTTTTTTGTATATCCCTTTTCGTTTGTTTTTGAGTTTTGATTAAAGGAATTGCTTAATTTTAAATGAAATTATTTTAAACGGATTAATCGCGTATATTTTGGTGTTAGGCCTTACATTTTTGAATATTCTACAGTACAGTAGTCACATGTAGACTATCTATCTTGTATTATTTAAAATGTGTAAAAATTACAAAATTAATGTTTTTATTTCTCGTGTTTTTTATTAATATGAGCCTGGAATTGAAAGGAATTGTACAATCATTTTTTGTTTCCATACTCTTACAAAGTTATAAGTGTAATTCAAATTATTTGTTAATTTCTATATATTTGTATAAATGAAAAAAATTAATTTCACACCAACTAGTTGTTGGACAGAAGCTTTTTTAATAATATAAGAAAAAATTATAGAAAGTTCTAGAATAGATAGCTAAAGAAATAAATGAATAAGATTATACAGGATGATATAATTATATATTATTATGGTAAGAAAAACAGTTTGTTTGCACTTTAGTTTGAAACTTTTAGTAAATTATGAAGAATATATGCGAGCCCACATATTTACTTCAGAACGTGAAAAATAGAAATAGTTAATAGTATATAATATTCAATGCATCAAAGAATAGAGTACGACAGTAATCAGACATGGCATCATGAAAAGATAAAGCGTTACTGATTTGTTACATAAGATAATTACTGTTTATTACACTTTTTGCCGCATGGCAGGGTAGACAGAAAGTACCTAGTGTCAAGACACTCCGTACTTCACTTTCCACTGAATTCGAGACATTGCGTAATGGGTGCTGGAACTCAACGCCGCTTTTTGTCCTTACCAGAGCGAGAAAGTGAAAACAATTTAAATATAATCACTCCCCCGAGTGGAGCTCGAACCCACAACCGATCGCGTTTACAGTCAGACGCTGTCACACTGCGCCACGACCGGCCTCAATCGCATACATATTCATGTTAATTTAACAAAAAATATTGCAAATTATTTAAAATCGTGATAACGCAAATTTTTTACAGGAGTGTCTCCAATAACTCCAAGATATAACGTGACGGGGTTTATCTCCACGTAATCAATCAGGTTTACTCTCACCCATGGTTATTTAACTTTTAAAAATATTTTTCTTTTATTTTTTTTTATATATTTTAAGTAAAAATACAAAGATATAAATAAAACAATCATGTTTACTAAATAACCATTTATTTAAGTTTTCATGGTTTCAATAAACACATACGACATGCGCAATACATTATTTTAGCGAGATATTAATAAGAATTCACAATAATAATAACAATATGGAATGAAAACATTGTTCTAGAAACTTCTAAGTAGAGAAATATCACAAGAAATAATATACTTAACATAATATCATAAAAATTACAACGTAAGATCACTATTTATAATATTAAATATTTTTAATAATAAAATTAAAAAAAAAACACTTTAAAAGTGTACATTTGGTATTGAATGAAGATATGCAAAGGATGACGAGTTTATCCCGCGTAACAGTATAGACAGGAAATACGTAGTGTCAAGACACTACTCAGTTAAATTCGAGACATTGCGTGTTGAGTGGCGACAATCAACGCCACTCTTTACCTTACCAGAGCGACGAAATGAAAATAATTTAAATATAATGCCCCCGAGTGGGAATCGAACCCACAACCGATTGCATTTACAGTCAGATGCTGTATCTCTGTACAGCACGACCGGCCTCAGCACAGATAACGGTGATGTAAAAATCATATTACAAGAAAACTCATGAGAAATTTGCGACTGAAACTGTGAATATTATTATAATGGCAATAGGAATTATATTTATAACCAATTGAACACATTTACATAAAAAAAAATGATAAAAATATTACATCCGTTTTACGTAACAATAAAATCATAAAAATGACACTCACATAATCAAATATTAATGTAATTCAATTGAACATCACATTTACATCATAAATGAGTCATCAGACCAGACATATTTATGAAAAAAAATAATTAAAGGAATTGGCTCCATGTGTCGTTTATATGACTTCTTAATATATTTCCTTTTACTTTGTAAACTCAAACATTATAAAAAAATTAAAAAAAATAATTCAAAATAATAATAAATTATATATATAACTTAATTCATATATGTTAAAGTGTTTTCATATCACCAGTGCATATCTTCACACCTAAGTTCATCTAATAAATAACAACATTTCCTATATTGAGACTAAAACACTGTGTACCTTTGTTTTATTATGTAACGTCACATAAAGTAGGCGAATTGATCCTTTTATTAGCTCCACGTTTTTTATCCCGCACAGCAGGATAGACATAAAGTACCTAGTGTCAAGACACTCTGTACTTCGCTTTCCACCGAATTTGAGACATTGCGTGTTGAGTGGCGGAACTTAGCGCCGCACTTTGTCTTACCAGAGCGAGGAAGTGAAAATAATTTAAATATAATCACTCTCCCGAGTGGAGATCGAACCTGCAACCGATCGCGTTTATAATCAGACATTGTCACACTGCGCCACGACATGCCTCAAATTTGAACATAATTAACTAAAACTAATAAAAAGTTTACAATATAAGTATGTATGCGTAAAACAAACACATAAACAGGATTTATAGCTTGATTTAAAGACAACCTTTCTACTGCGAAAATATATCTATAAAAATATATAAATATATAAAAATCAAATATTTTAGAAGTGTGTAATTGGATAATTAGAAACTTTTTTAATATATCCACATATTAATATATACACATTGTTTTTTAATATCGTTAACAAGTAAATAAGTATAAAAGATCTACGAGTGGGAGAAATTAATAAGAGAAGATTTAAAAACAATAGATATTTAAAGTCTAATTTGAATATATTTTTGAAAAAACTCATAAAAATTTGAACGAATTTGGATTCGAACCTGGATTGGATACCGTGCGTTCTACTACCAGCTGCGTCGAAATTCTTTAACGTTTGTTTCTAATAAAAAAAAAGTATTATGAATATTGGGAATATTAAAAAAATAACAACATAATAAAGGCTATAAATAAACTTTGACATAAACCGTACAGACATATCGCCTGTTTCAACTAAAACGTAAAACCAAAAGCCACGTTTGTCAAAAATTGTTAATAAAAATGTATTATACTTATAAATAAAGGACAGTCAGAGACAACCTAGTGTCAAGACACTTCGTTGACTGTTTTCCGAACAAAATCAAGACATTGCATGTTGTATGGCGAACTTAACACCGCACTGTGTATTTACCAGAGCGGTGGCGGAGAAATGAAAATATATTTTTTTAAATATAAACATCTCCACGAGTGGGAATTGAACCCCCAACCAATCGCGTTCATTCAAGCGTTGATCTACTGCGCCACGATGGCCTCTATCTATGACTTCATTATAGTTATAAAATATTTATATTAATTAATACATAATTTAATTAAAAAACATATAAAGTAGAAAAAAATTGGTATTTGATTGGCGAAGCTTGAATTTCAAATTAAAATAATTTTGACATATATTAATAAAATACTAAAATACTATATTAATATAATAATATATTAATAAAACATATATTAATAAAATAGTTTTTACCAAAAATAGTTAATTAGTTTTTCTGTATGAATATTGATTTTTGTAATTATTTTCTCTGTTTATCAAATAATTATATTTAGTATAAAATAAACAATTTACTATATTATATTTAAGATTTACCAAAGTTAAACAGACAGTCGTGTTATACGAATATTTCATTGCCGATAAATAAAAAATCTTCTCAAATGATAACAAACATGATATTTTTTTGGCATACTTCATCGTAGGCAGAGAGAATCTAGTGTCAAGACACTCCGTTCTCCACTTCCCGAGTGACGGAACTCAACGCCGCGTATTGTCTAACCAGTCTCTCGAGTGGGAATCCAACCCGCAACCGATTGCGTTTACAATTATACACTGTCCCACTGCGCCACGGAGAGAATGCGAATTTTTGCTTTAAAACATATTTGGAAACAGGCGATATCTCAAAAAAACACAACAAAACAATAATGAAGTGTTTTTTTTTGATTAATATTAAAAAAAACAATCTTCTCTAAGCATCATAATCACATTCCGCGTACAAGTGGTCCCAATGAGCGGGACACTGCAAGAAGTACTTGGCGCAGGCCGTGCGGAACCTGTGCCGGTACTGCTCGGGGGACACCACCGTGGGCTGGCCGGAGCCCAGGTTCTTCTTAACCAGGTGTTCCAGCTTCTTGTCCCATGTGAACGTCCTTATATAGTCTGTGGGATATTCATTTTTTTTAGCTTCACACTTTTTAACCCGCGTAGCAGGGTAGACAGAAAGTACCTAGTGTCAAGACACTCCGTACTTCGCCTTCCGTCGGATTCGAGACATTGCTTGTTGAGTGGCGGAAAACAACGCCGTATTTTGTCTTACTACTCCATGTAGGGATCGAACCCACAACCGATCGCGTTTACAGTCAGTTGCTGTCACACTGCGCCACGACAGGACTCGGGATATTAATAAGAAACAAAAAGGTTTTTAAAAAAATAAAAAAAGTTTTTTTAATTCCATCATGACATGGTATGTGTCTCCTATTCTTTAAATTGTTCATTTTTTAATTAGGAATTACTATATTTCTTGATTTTTATTTTTTTTTAATTTTTTATTTTGTTTCCTTATTATGTAATTAACATCAACATGATCGGTTATTTAGAACTAACATGTATATTTAAGCGAAATTTTCAAACAATTGAAGTCTTGAATATAAACTAAGTAACATTTAAATATTTTTTTTAGAGTTATTTCTAATGATTTGTTCAGTTTCTTCTCTGTGTTACGTGCGAAGTACGTAGTGCCTTGACACTACTTTCTTCTACTTCCTGTCTACAATGCTACGCTCAACAAAAATAAATTATAAAAACATAATAACAACGACATTACGTTCTACGTTATTTAAATTTTTACACATTATCTAAAAAGATTAAAAAAATATTAGCTATAATGTAGTACATTACGTGTACGCGTGTATTTGTTACATACATATATATTATATGTAGATGATTTAATGCGTGTGTGCGTTCGTATGTTATCTATAAGTTTAGCAATTTGTGTGTGTGTTTAAGTTTGTGTTTTTGTGAGTGTATGTGTACTCGCCTATGGTTTTCATTTCAGTTCATTCACATCAACTTGGGAAGGTACATAACCATTGCAAGTAACTCTCAGAAAAAAAAATGTTACTTTGATCAGAATAATATGTAGAATCGAGTAAACCCAATGTTTTAAAAATATAGAAATAATTAAAAAAAAGAAAGAACAGTCACTTATAGTCTCCCCCGAGGCGCACGAAAGGATGGAATAAAAAAAATACAACACGAAAAACACGTCTAGGGCGCACTTGCGTGCGTACTGACCGATGATGCCCAGCACGAGCGTGCGCTCGCGCGGCTGCACGCCCAGCAGCAGCGAGTAGTCCATGACGGCGTTGTCGGCCAGGAAGCGCGTGTCGCGCGCCACGCCGCCCGCCAGCGCGCGCGCGCCCGCGCCGCACACCGCCAGCTGCTGCTCCCAGCGCGCTGGCGCACACACACACACACACATAGTGTCAACACACTCCGCACTCCGCACTTTGTCTTATCAGAACGAGGGAATGAAATAAAATACATATAATCATTCGCTAGAATGGGAATCGAACCCACAAACGATTGTGTTTACATTCAGAGGCTGTCTGACTGCACCTTGACCGACCAACTTTGAAAAATGATTATATTTAAATTATTTTCATTTCTTCACTTCTTTTGAAGCGAGGAAATGAAGTTCACTCAACACGCAATGTTTCGAATTCCACGGTAAACAGAGTACGGAGTGTCTTCAACCTAAGTACTTTCCATCTACCCTCCTCCATGCGAGATAAAAAGCGTGAAATTTAAAAATAGAAGTAAGAAATTATTATTTTATTAATATTGAGAATATTTTGAATTGCTACTACAATAATATCATGATACTATATTAATAGTATATAATTGTATAAAGCCGTGATATCACCGAGTGACTGACTGCACTGAAATTTGTCATGTATATTGTTTAAAGGGTAGAGGAGCACTCACACTTCAGAAGGTGGTCGTCCAGCAGCACGGCGTCGGGCGAGTGCGGCGGCGCGGGCGGCGGCGGGCGCGCCTTGCTGATGCCCTTGAGGTCGTAGCGCGCGCCGCCCCCGCCCGCCGCGCCGCCCCCGCCCCCCGCGCCGCCGCAGCCGTACCACACGTGCTCCGTCACCAGCACGCCGCTGCCCGCGCCGCCCACGCTGAACACGCCCAAGATGCGGGCTGAGGGGTACGTACGGTTACCATTACAACTCCATATATATACTATTGATTGTGGGTACCACTCCCAAGGAGAGAGAGAATATATTTAAAAAAATATTTTCACTCTTCCGCTCTGATAAGACAAAGCGCGTTGAGCTCGTTACTCAGCAATCTATTTTAGGCGGAAAGCAAATAACGGAGTTTCTAAACACTAGGTTGTCTCTGACTTTCCGATCATGTGATAAAAAACGTAAGCCTGCTAGTTTAAAAATTAAAGCTCAATTAAACATCAAGAAATCAATTATACATTTTATAAAAGTGTCTAAATGTCACAACGAATGTAGTATATACAATTTATAAATATAACAAAAACGTAACTAAACGCTGTCAGTATATAGAACATATATGTCTGTCTATACTATTATTGGAGGCATTTATCAACGTAATAGAACCCAAAAGTATAATATTTAATTTTTTTTAGCTGTTGTTCTGTATATCTAGGAAACGGCTAAATTGATTAAGTGCAGTTTTTCCCTCAAGATTTAGTGTTAATTTTTTTATAGCTTCATGCTTCTTATCCCGCATAGCAATGTAGGCAGAAGTACCTAGTGTCAAGACACTGCGTACTTAGCTTTCTACAGAATTCGAGGCATTACGTGTTGAGTGGCGGAACTCAATGGCGCACTTTGTCTTACCAGAGCGAGATTACTCCTCCGAGTGGGGATCGAACCCACAACCGAACGCGTTTACAGTCAGACGCTGCCCCACTGCGTCACGACCGACCTCAATTATTTATCATTTTTAAATAAGTTATAATAACCGTTGTTCAACAAAATTATTGCAAGTATCAAATCCACACAAACGAAGTTGCGGGCATTCACTAATACTTAAGAAATTAATTTAATATGCTCTCCAAAAAAAAACCTATGTTCAAATTTATTTCCCATCCGCGTAATTTCCTCAAAATGGAATCAAAAAAAAATCGAAAGATTTCCATTACCCCGCCATGTAAACACGACAGAGAGCTGCGTTTAATTCCGCTGCCCACATATGTACATCGTATATTTATTTTAATGCAATTTATTCAACTTACCGAGCAAACTGGGCAATTTCTTCTGTCTACAATTGGTGACGTAGTTGAAGTAGTGAGGCGCGAACTCCAAGAACTGTTGCCATTCGGGCTTCGTCATCTCTTTTAAAACGTATCTATCATCTGATGTGAAAAATATATTTTAATTTCATATATTATCTATTATTTTAAATATAATTTCTTAGCTGGCAAGTATATCTAAAATATTTAATTTAAAAAGAAAACCAAAAAGTACATGTTTAATATTATATAAAGGTCGTACTGGTCTTTCTGGAAATGATAAAAGGTTTATGTAATATAATATAAGTAAATTAATATTCAAGCAAATGTTAACAGTTAATAATGCTATTTCCATCCACTTATTACTTAGTAATTAGAACAAAATGTGCTCAATTTCCAATAATAATACAATATAATCAGTATATCAACCACATTGAGACCGGTAGCGGCGCAGTGGAACAGCGTCTGGCTGTAAACGCGATCGGTTGTGGGTTCGATAGCCACTCGGGGAAATGATTATATTAAAAGTTATGTTCAAATTCTCACTACGATAAGACAAAACGCGGCATTGAGTTACACCGCTGAACACGCGATGTGAATTCGGCGGATAACGGAGTAAGGAATGTCTTGACACTAGGTACTTCCTGTTTATCCTGCTATGCGACATAAAAGCGTAAAACTAAAAAAACACATCTTTTATTACCAGAACGACCAGATAGAACTAAGAGAAAATAATTTAGTTTCTAATAACTAGCATTCAAACAATTTTCTTATTTTAAAGTATGTTTAGAAAATAGTTTGAGCGACCTTTGGTTTTACAGAAGGTGGAGCCGGACTTGCCGCCGCGCGCCGCCCACGGCACGCAGTGCGCCAGCGAGCGGATGAAGCCCTCCTCTATCTCGCACAGACCCTTGGCTGGAACCACATGCACTCTATTAAATGACACTGTCTGCTTGTAATACTTAAATATATACATATATATATATATATATATATATATATATATATATATATATATATATATAATAACAAGATTTTTTTTTACAATTTTGGTGTGTCTGTTTGTTTATTCATGTTAAGCTATTTCCGGAATGGCTGGACCGATTTTAAAAGAACTTCACTTGCATATAACTGATAAAATAAAGAATATTTTAATTTAATTTTATTTTTATTTTATAATTATAAAATAACGATCTAGAGATGTTGAATTCTTCGCGAACGATGTCTCGCGCACAGCTAGTATTTAATATTGTACGGTATACATATTTAGTTCTTGACAGTTGGCATAAGCACTGTGTATATATATAGTCTTTATAAGTTTTAAACCATTAAGTCTGCCTTTCGTAGGTCCGGTAAAACATGATAATAGCGGAAATGAAGTGAAATTTTAAATATAATCACTCCCCCGAGTGGGAAACGAGCCCATAACCAATCCTGTTTACAGTCAGACGCTATTCCACTGCACCACATTTGCCTCTAATCCATATTTATACATAGAAAAATAACACTTGGAAAACTTGTTAAAAATTCAAACGCGAGTTCCAAATGTACATCTGTTTAAAATAAAAAAAAGTGGTAATTTAACAATAAGGGAAAAGCAACAGTCCGCCAGTGGCGCTCACAGTCCTTGTCCCTGCCGTCGTCGCAGCAGCGCGGCCGCGCGTCCAGCGCCGACAGCAGCATGTGGCGCAGCCGGTGGAACTGCGCCGCGTAGTACACGCGGCACAGCAGCCCGTCCTGCGCGCCACAACACACGTGGGAAACGTGCTTAATATCAAATGAGCAGGCAGTAATATATAAACTCGATTAACAGTCAGAAATTAGGATAAACGAAACGAAAATGTATGAAGAGTTGCGTTTTATGTACATACTGTATATAAATAATCATTAAAAACAATGAAACCGTCAAATGATTTTAAAATATAACTTGATTTCACGAGCACAGTGTATTTCACTCTGGGTTGAAAGAAATCGAAACTAACTCCATAAACCTGATGTGGAAACCTTGTCAGAATAATCCTCATTTGTTTAAGTTACATTTTAGGCTTTGCTTGATAATTTACTAAATATAGAATTAGCAGTTCTAATCTGATATTTTTTAATCAGAAACGAACGTCAGTATTGTCAGTAGTACAGGCAACCTCCGTCGGGGATGGCAGTCCTGCTGAGAAAAGTTATAGAGAAAATTAATAGCTCTTTTAAAATATTATTTTACAATGACAATAATTTGTTTCATTAGTGAAGTACTGTAATATTTAATTCCACACTATAACATCAATATGGCAACCTATATATTAGCATCAGTATGGATAAAGTAATAAAATTACCCTAAAAACATGTTTTTCAATTTTAATATATTTAAACTTATTATTTCCCACTTAAAAAACTATTTTTTAATTCCATACATAGTGAATGAAAAAAAGAAGCTCCGTTGATATATAAAACCATCGCCTTTGTAAGCGTGACCTTACCAAATATAAAAAAATATAAAATAAATCACCATTCCCCCGAGTGGAAATCGAACCCACACAACCAATTTACAATATAGTATCCATAATATCTGTACAAAGCCCAAAACTAAAAGGTAAACTAATATAAACTACCTTCAACAACACTTCAATATGATCGTTGCTTTTCGCCTTCGCTTTGTCGCCGTCAGATTTCTCTTTGCCGGAGCTGGTGTTGTCGCCATCTTCGAAATCGTTGTTCTGACTTCTGAGAAGTTATCATTGATTTGTTAAAAATAATCATTTTTCATAAATCTACAAAGAAAATCTTGTGTGAAATTAATTTGTTCTATATATTTACGTGCGTGATGAAATATTATAGGGAAGTAGTGTAGGAAATTTTAAATTAAATATTATACACACTGCCATGACAAAAAATCATCTTCCCCCAAATTTCATGATGCCATCATATGAAGTGATGGTGAGATGAGTAAAATCACATGACATCACATGATATTATTGTCCACATATGATTTCACTCATCCACATACATATAACATCATGGTCCACATATGATTTTACTGATCCATATATGGCATCAAAGGCGACTACCACATGTGATTTCACTAATACACATATGACATCATGGTCCAAATACTATTTCACTCGTCCACATATGACATCATGGTCCACATATGATTTCACTCATCCACACATGACATCATGGTCCACCTGTGATTTCAACCAACATCATATGACATCATGGTCCACATGTGATTTTACTCATCCACACATGACATTATGGTCCACATATGATTTCACTCATTCACACATGACATCATGGTCCACATGTGATTTCACTCGTCCAAACATGATATCATGGTCCACTTGTGATTTCTCTCATCCACATACGACATCATGGTGCACATGTGATTTCATTCATCCACATATGACATAATAGTCCACATGTGATTTCATTCATCCACACATGACATCATGATCCACATGTGATTTCACTCATCCACACATGACAGCATGGTCCATATGTCATTTCATTCAACCACATATGACATTATGGTCCACATGTGATTTCATTCATCCACATATGACAGCATGGTCCACATGTGATATCACTCATCCACATATGACATCATGGTCCACATGTGATTTTACTCATCCGCACACGACATCATGGTCCACATTTGATGTCATTCATCCACATATAACATAATAGTCCACATTTGATTTCACTCATCCACATATGACAGCATGGTCCACATGTGATTTCACTCATCCACACATGACATCATGGTCCACATATGATTTCATTCATCCACATATGACTTAATAGTCCACATATGATTTCATTCATCCACACATGACATCATGGTCCACATGTGATTTCATTCAACCACATATGACATTATGGTCCACATGTGATTTCATTCATCCACATATGACATCATGATCCACATGTGATTTCACTTATCCACACAAGACATTGTAATGTTGGGATCAATTAAAGACGTCTGATTTATTGTGATCATACATACACTAAACTTACACTTGAGAAATGTCGCAGGCTACCACACTACACCTCCCCCGGCATTTAGAGAAAAAGAAATTACAAATATATTTTTTTTCGATAATAATTAGCTGATTTATTACATTCATTTTTTGGGAATAAGTTTTATTTTAAAAAACGTTTTTAAAAAATGGCAGACAGAAATACACACGGAATAAAAAACCTAGGTATTCTTAACTTAAACAGAAAAGAAAAAAAAACTATCTAAAACCTATATTAATAATATCTTATAATCTAGAAGTTCCTTATTATTTAAGTATTAATAAAATTAAAGTATATTTTGGTCATTCCTCAGTATTAGTACGTAGGTACGTATATATCTATGTATCTATGTATTTCCTTGTAAGAGAAACATCTCTTTCATAGCCTTTTAAAAGTATATGGTTTATATACAATTTTATTTTTAAGACGTCTTTTAAAAAGTCATATCCGAGATTAGTCGAGATTTATTTATTTTTTCCTCTTAATTACATATTTTCCTTTCAGGCGCCCCATAGGCCTTTTTTATTTATTTTTATTTTATTAATTTATTATATTCATATTATTATTTATTGTTATTTGATTGGGTGGCCCGGACCACCAATATTTTTTATTCTATTTATTTGGTTAACCACTTTTTATTTATTTATTAGTACCCTTTGTGCATAATCTTTCCACGCAGACGAACTCGCGTACAGCGTGATCAAGAAATGTGCCGGACCATTATTTTTATTTTTATTCTCTTTAAAAAAAATAACCGTAGTATTCTATTTTCCATCATCTTACAATGAAGCATATCGATATATTAGAATAACTAACGTTAGGGCCCAAAACATAGCTAAGCTAATATCCGATAGCCAATTCCATACAGTCATACCAATAAAACCAGCGAATTAGATCGACATAGTTAATTAATCCTTACATATATATTCACACATTTTATCTTACATTTAAAACTTTCTATAACCATACTCATATAACCCTTTTTTTCCTTAGATCTATTAAAAAATTTTCATTTTATAACTCTGCCAAAAACTTACTCCTTTACTTTAGAACATTTCTATAGCTCTATTTTTTATTTTATTTAGGACTGAAACGTTATATACTACATACTGGCTTCTCGAGCACAATACGATAAGTAATATAACCAGGGCCTATACATATGCAATTATAGTAGCACTTAGCTACATATTTATTTTTATTCCAATAAATTCTCACACGCAACACTCCATATGTACCAAGGAAATTGAACTTGTCCATGATAATTCATGGGTTGATCTATCCGACTACAAATAGCCAAGCTAAGCTATCATATCATACCACTCTTACACAATAACGTAAATATACGCCACTTTACCATGCCTTTCAATTTCCATTCTATAATATAATTTAATCCATATTAAAAAACTCTTTTAATTTTTATACCTTCCTTTTATATCCGACATAATATATTTGCTTCAAAGTCATAACATTATTGACAACATATATTGACAACATTTAGTTTTTATTTCATTATTGTTTTTTTTCATTATCCGTGTTATTTTTTTATTTCATGCACTTTGTCCTTTAAAATAATAACAAGCAAATAAAATTTAATTATCAATACTAACTATTAACTATTTGATTATTTTAAGTAAAATTAAATGCGAAAAAATATTTTTTTTCAATTCCAACACTAAAGCCGTATAATAATAAAAATATCAAAACAACATACAGGAGACAACAATGGTATCTACAAATAGTTGCATCAGCTTTTAATCTGAATCTTCAATATCATATTAGTTTACAAATTCCACACCTTATTCGTAAAACTTCGCCTCAACGTTTTTATAAAATTTGAGCTGCACCATGTATGGGAACTAAGACTTACATTTCGTTCACCATGTATGGGAACTAAGACGTACATGTGAACCATGCTATGTCTTCATATTGAGAGTAAAGTTATCTTGTTTATAATAATTGCAACATTAATTTACACGAAATTTTGTATTTAGATTTCGATAGATAGATATATTTTTAATATGCATTTATAATAATTTATGATTTAATAAAAAAATATCCTAACAATATTTATTCCTATTTATTATAATTAAAATTTAGTTTTGTATCGTGGTCAAATAAAAATTAAAATCTTAATCATATTTTGACATCTTATCTTATTCATATTTTAATATTTCATGATTTATTTATTTTTTGATAACATAAGTGTCCTTAATTTTTTTTTAATCTTCTTCTTAAAGTAAAATTTACTCACTCACATTCTCATCACTACGAAACTGGCCACTCGGTGTAGTTTTTCTTTATCTTCATTATTTCATTTACTTCACATTTGAAAAATGTACACGGCGTTTTCCTTGGATAACTTGTTTTGTAGAATATGCTTTTGCATGCTGCGGTGGTTTTTAAATTCAATAAATTTCATCATTCTTCCTCAAGGAATATCTTCAGTAGATCAATAACATTTTTTTTGATCTGCTTTCCATTTTTTTTATTTACCTTTCTTTTTCTTTTTCTTCTTTGTGTCTTCCTGGGCTGCCTTTTATATAATTTTTGAAAAATTATTTATTTTTGATGTTTTAATAATTGTTATTTTCTTCTTTTTACGTTTTAATTTTTACGTGTCAATCCGAGAGGTTATTAATTTGGGAATTTTACCCATAAAATATTTTTTTCATTTTATTTTTATTTCCTTTTCCATTTTTTTTTCTTCATTTAATAATAATATTTATTCGGTGGTCAGCCGGTGCATGCATCGCAGGCTAGCGCGCGCACACGGACTGGCAGGGTCGCCATGTAATGTAGGGATCAATTAAAGACGTCTTGTTGGTACCAGGTTCTGATTTATTGTGATCATACATACACTAAACTTACACTTGAGAAATGTCGCAGGCTACCACACTACAACATCATGGTCCACATGTGATTTTACTAATCCACACATGGCACTTTACTATCATACCCGTCTTTCAGGATGGTGACCACTACCTCGCTGATGAAACAATAAGCACTGAATCATCTGCGTACATCAGCCAACTGACCATCAGGTCACCTAATATCACTCCTATGTCACTTTGTTTGACATCTTAGAAATAGCTATCCAAATAGAAAATGAATAGCCAGGCTAACATGGCTGAACCCTATTTGATATCCAATTGAATATCACACTAGGGCGACATGCCAGCTTCTATTTTCAGATTTCACAGCCTGCAAAAAGGGTCTGTTCATACTCCCGTTCGTACTACGATCTCTGCTCCGAGACATTTTACGCTGGTTGAGTGAGGAGCTCAACGGCATGGAATACCTTAATATTTATTGGCATTCACGATTAGAGTAGTGTTATGCATCGCACATACATTTTTCGCTTGGAAAAATACATTTTGGCGCGACTGGGATTCAAACCTGCGACCTTTTCCGGAGGATCGAAGGCGGATCACTTAACTTTTCACAAGGCTAGCATTATTTTCACAAAACATATTTAATTGCATCAATTTGGTTTATTAATGCATGTGTACTACTGTTCAACGTTCAATTTTAAGATACTTTCGGCAACAAAATAGCATAAAGCACAGTGCCTCCTGGACTCCGTGATATCAGAATTCTAAAGTAATTAACCAAATCCAGCACTAAACAACTTGTTGGGACCATCAAAACTACAAAGGCTATCAGCCTGACAGCTGGATATTAAAAAATAATAACAATCTTTGTAATGAATTATCGTACAAGCTATTAATCCCAGCAACCCGTTACCCCTTGGCAAGTCGAATTTAGCAATGTCCACTCTTAGTGACCACAGTTCCCTAGACTTTTACAGTTCTCTAGAATTGCAGTAAAAAAGTTTCATACAAACTTTCAACCACAAAATTAATTATTCAGGGGTCAAATTTTGTAATACCCTGACTTATTGACCATCTAAATATTAAAAAGAAAACGCAAACGCAAGTAAATAGAATCTCCGTACAAGATTTGAAGTTTCTACCACTCATAGTTTCTGAGATTTTGTCATACGTGATTGAGTGACCTTTCGCATTAACCACGTGGACGAATCGTGAGTACAACTTGTTAATTTAAAAAAAATAAGGTATTCGTGGCATCGCAACACAGATTTCTCTGGTAAAATTAGAACAAAACTATTATTAAAGTATTATACATAAGCATTTATCAATATATAGATGATAGAAAACTAAATATACATTTAAAAAAAATGTATAAAATTTGAACTTAAATTTTCGGGTTTCAAACCCGTGCTTACCTCTTGGAAATTGTGTAAGCACAAAGTGCGGCGTTGAGTTTCGTCATTCAACACGCAATGTCTCGAATTCGGCGGAAACCGAAATACAGAGTGTGTTACACTAGAAAGTACACTAGGTACTTTCTGTCTATCCTGCTAAGCGGGATAGAAGCGGGAAGATAAAAAAAAACAACTCACGTGATCCGATGACTTTGTAACGTCTTGGTGTACGTGACGGAGGCGAGCGCGGCCGCGATCACGGAGCCGATCTCGCCCGCCTTCACCACTATTGGTATCACTCCACTTGTTATTATCATACCCTCCTGTTACGAACGAACATTATTACTATATAAAAATATACACGAGGGTAGTCGGAGACAACCTAGTGTCAAGACACTCTGTTGACTGCGTGACATTGTGCATTGTTTTACTGGAGCGTAGAAATTAAAAAATAAATAAATATAATAGTGGAAGTGGAGTGGAAATGGAACCCACAACCAATTGCGTTTACAGTCAGCCACTGTCTTATTGCGTTACGATGGTCTATAGAATTTAAAATATAATAAAATGTGGTACAGTGCCGACTGTATACGCGATAATTATTTACTATTTTAAAATTTAAAATTGGCCCACGGCCCCGGTCTGGTAAGACAAAGAACGGCGTTAAGTTCTATATTTAATATGGACTGTAAAATAAAATTTTTGAACATATACGGTTATCCCTGCCATATAAAATAGATACAAGCTAAAAATAATGTTTTTGAATTCTAACTAATAAATAAGTCGAAAATTTTATATATGAAATATAAAACTTTTAACTTATATTTTTAATCATAAATATTTAATTTGCACATATATTATCAAAAAAGTTAAAATTAGACGAACACGTCACTGTCTGTAATTATTATGAAAAAAATCACATACACATCAAATAAATTATGAATAAATGACAAAAGAAACAGCGCGGCGTTGGATTCCGCATATACTGTCTCAAAACGGCAATAACATGGAAAACAGTGTTTCAATACTAAGTTCTCTGTGATTACCGAGCTATAGAGAAAAACCTTAAAGGCGCATGCATATAAATAAATATATTAAAAAATTCTATATAGTACCTGAGAAGGCTGGTTATTAGAAAGCAGTTGTGATAAGATCTGTTTGACAGTCTTCTTATCACCTTTCTCCTCATCCTCTTCTGTTCCTTCGAATTGTACATAAACGATATTAAAGTCAATAAATAACAAACAGAGGCCGGTCGTGACCGATCAGTCGTGGGATCAATTCCCACTCGGAGAATCATAATATTTAAATTATTTTCATTTCCTCGCTCTAGTAAGACAAAGTGCGACTTGAGTTCAAGCATTCAATACGCAATGTGTCGAATTCGGTGGAAAGCGAAGTACGGAGTGCCTTAACATTAGGTACATTCTAGCTATCCTGCTATGTGGGATAAAAGCGTGAAGCTAAAAAAAAATTAAAGAAAAAAAATACTATAAAAATTTAACGCCTTTCCAGTTTCCGATATTAGTATGAAACCAATTGTAATTATCTACTTCCAATGAGAATATGAATAATAAAAATATATAATAATTTTCAGTAACTAATATTATGCCTATGATATCAAAATCTAAAATATTACCTAAAAATCGTATAAATAATT
Source organism: Dryadula phaetusa (assembly GCA_032432895.1). Lineage (NCBI taxonomy): Eukaryota > Metazoa > Arthropoda > Insecta > Lepidoptera > Nymphalidae > Dryadula > Dryadula phaetusa. Next base: position 1,871,350 of record JAOYRS010000033.1, on the reverse strand, counting down.
GACGTTATTAGCAAAATTCTCACCTGTATGTTCCTTGTCCGAGTCCTTTATTAGAGTTTCTATGAACAAAAAAGAAATAACAGATTAATAATACACAAATTAGTATAAATAAAAAATTATTAATTATGTCATAATATATATATATATATATATATATATATATATATATATATATATATATATATATATATATATATATATATATATATATATATATATTATTATTTACCTGCAGCATCAATACTTGTCATATCAGATACTTCGTCTGGGTCTGATTTATCGTCCGCTAAAAAAAAATAATTCTTTAAAATATATCTTATCTATATCTTAATATATTATTTTAGTTATTATACGATAGATATTATCGTATATAAATAGCGCTTTCCACCGAACTCGAGACATTACGTGTTGAGTAGCGGAACTTAACGTCGCGCTATGCCTTACCAGAGCGAGGAAATGGAAATAATTTTAAATATTATCATTCTTCCGAGTGGGATTCAAACCCACAACCAATCACGTTAACGGTCTGTGGGCATATCGTGAGACGGTAGGGCATCATCTACATTTATTTAAATAAACAAAATTACAGTGACTGTATGTAATATTAAATTAACCTCTTTTTTGCATACACGGTACATATATAATATAAAAATATTTTCTTTTCCAATACTCATCTGTCTGTATTTCTGTCTGTTTGTTCCGATTAATCTCTAGGATGGCTGAATCAATTACGATAGCTGATATAATATATAGTAACTTAACCTCTTTCTAAAGGTTTTTTGATTAACAAAATAACAATTTCAATATATCAAAATGGCGTGTAACAGAAAAACATTACAATTTTCTTACATTGCCATAAAATATCTCCCATACGTCGATAAAGAAGTTTCACTTGAATAATAATGACAATAGAAATATAGTAAGTATCCTGGTACTCCTGGTACTGCTGGTACCTGGACACCATATAGCACCCAGGAAGAAGGAGACAGGAGTACCAGGCTATCATCCACTTACAGGAGGTGTCGGGCGCGGGCCGGTGTCGGTGCGCGTCGGAGCTGTCGCGCAACATCTTCTCGCCGTTGATGATGGCATCGTGAACACTCCATAGTTTCCTCACTCGTTCTAGAACGTAAAAGAAACTTAATAAAATCTCTTTTATGGCAAAGTCTCTTTGTCAGATGTCAGAGTTGCAACGGAACTCAACGCCGCGCGCCTTATACAAAATAATTCCATTAAATGGGAATCACTTAGAAGATCTAAAGACATATGTATAATCGAATTATTCCTCTCATTTAATTTAATAAAAATACTACTAAATAATAGTTCCCAGCAAAAACTTTCTACAAATTGAAAAAAAAAATTAAGTTATCAATACAATAATTAAATACTGTTCCTTATTTCATTTTCCTAAGGAAAATGTCTGAAATTTTAAAACACAGTACAAACCAGCCAACGAGTTGTTATCATGCGTAGTTAGCGCTAGATGTATCTGGTCCATGTGCTGCTTGAACGCGGCGTAGGCCTTCTCCCCTTCGGGCTCCAGAGCGTTACTGAAGGCTTCGTGTCCTGTATACTCATTATATTTCTTTACTGGTTCAGACTTCTAATCGCATAGCGGGGTTTTTTGAGAGAACCTAGTGTCCAGACACTCCGTTGACTGCTTTTTAGGCCGAATTCGAGACAGTGTGTTGAGTGGCCAACTCAACTTTGTTAACATTAGCAAAGCGGAGAAATGAAAATATTTTTTTATAGTTATCTCTATCCCTTAAATCAGGGTAGGAAGTAATTATTGTCAAGACACTCCGTACTCCACTTGCCGTCGAATTCGCGATATTTCGTGTTAGATGGTGGATTTAATACGCTTTGTGTAACCAGAGCTGATAAATTAAAATAAATTTTAAATATAATCACACTCTGAAATGGGAATCGAACCCACAATCGCGTTTACAATCGGACGCCTCCCCCTGGCACATCAATGACCTCTATAATTGTTATATTTGTTTCTCTCTTTCTTACATTCATACGATTCTTTCATATACTTTTTAATATGAAGATTTAAAATAAAATAAATTGATACCAATGCACCAAAATGGAGTCATTCAGAAATTCAAAAGCATTAATTTACAACTAAATATTTTTTGAAAAAAAAAACAAATAAACTCAAATAAATCACCATAAAATAACATTTTGGAAATTTTAAGTCATAGTGTATGTGTTTTTGAATGTATTTGAGTAGGACTGTGTGTACACATGCACACACATATACAGCGTGTGTATTTGTGTGGGTGTGTAACATAAACACATATACAACCTCTAAGCATGAGATCGTTGAGATGCGCTATGAGGGTGTCGCGCATGACGCGCGTGTCGTAGTTGATGGAGATGACGTCAGGCGGCAGCTGCACTGAGTACGTCGCGATTTTATTGTATCTGTGGTAACAGGCAACAACGTTTATTGAAAAAATTACATACATTTAAAAAAACATTTTTAAAAAACTTAATTTCAAATAAAAAATATTAGAAAGACAGAATGCTACTTAATATTTATTTAATATTAATATTTTTCATAAGTATTATTCATACAATTAAGATTGGGATGCTAACAAAAAAAAATAAGGTTTAACATGTTCCGATCGATCATAATTGCTTGCGTATAAAATTTAAAAATATTTAATTTTAAATGAAAATATGATTCATCTTTTAATTAGAACTATCTACAGGTAAGTTATGTAAAAGAATATATTTAAGGTGTGTGTGTGTGGGTGTGTGTGTGTACTCACTTGAAGCAGGCGGTGGTGAGGCGGCTGACGAAGGCGTGCGAGTGCGCGTGGCAGGCGTGCGCGCACTGCGGGCGGCGGTAGCGGCGGGCGCACACGCGCGCGCGCACGTACTGCGCCAGCGACAGGCACAGCGCCGCGCGCGACACGCGCGACACGCGCGACACCGCGCCGCAGCGCTCGCAGCGCGACCAGAACATCACCTGCGCACATATTTTTTTACTTATTAATTTTCAATTTAATCATTCAATTAATTTCCTAAATTACATTCAGAATTTATTATTTGCAATATTTTTTAAGAGATAATTTTAATGATCCATTTTTTTTATTTAATTCACAATAATATATTTAAACTAAATTCTGTTAATTTTGTTGTTCCTAAATAAACAATAATAAATAATATTACTCAGTAAAAATTTTTTTCTTTTTGTCTTGTTTTTTTCAAAAATGTTTTCTAATCCTAAGTGTGGAATAACACTTTAAAAATAGTAAATATAAAAAAATATTAGTCACCTGTTTACTTTGTTCTTCTTTAGGCTTGTCCACGTTGCTATGGCCGATAGTGTTGCACGTTATTGTAATGCACACGTCCTCGTGAACGAACCTATACAAAAAAATCATTTCGTTTAACCCTTATGACGCAATACACATAGCAGTAACTGTACACGATGAATGCGAGTTCAAATCTCATTAGAAAACGTATGGACAGTTTTACAATATTATTTTTGTCTTTCAAGTTTTTTTTTTCAATTTATTTTCACAGCAAACTGCTCTGATTTCATTATGCCATATATGTATTACGTACATTTCATTCGAGCTGTACTCGTGACTTCATCCGAATTCTAAAACTTTTATAAGTTACCTAAATCACTCCATTACAACAGCTATCTGTCACTAAAAGTTCATATATACATACATATGACATACATATATACATACATATGCATTTAGTAAAAAGCGATTATGTTAATTTTACAAACAGACATTCATATGTTCTACCATAATTATTTTTATTAAAATAATAGTTTAAAAAATCATTAAAACATTTCCAAATCTATTCATATTGCGACACACTTATTAATACTATATAATTATATTTATTTTAGAATTAATTTATAAGTACAAAAAAAATATGACAGAAACAGGGTCTATTTTATATATATATATATATATATATATATATATATATATATATATATATATATATACATATATATTTACTTACTTCCTCTCATGTTGGTTCATAGGTATATGACAATTGGGCGACGGACACTTGTTGTCCCCGTTAAAACAATACTTTTCGAGGAAAGCGCCCAAAGATATATCATTGCGACCGTACATCTCCATTGTGACTACCCTGAAAGTTAAATGTTTTGATAGAAACTATATTGGAAATTTATATTTTTAAAATAATTATATGAGGCCGGTCGTGGCGCAGTGTGACAGCGTCTGATCGATCGTCGGGCGATCGATTGTGGGTTCGATCCCCACTCGGTGTAGTGATTATATTTAAATTATTTTCACTTCCTCGCTCTGGGAAAAGACAATGTGCGGCGTTGAGTTCCACCACTCAACACGCAATGTCCCAAATAAGGTGGGAAGCGAAGTACGGAGTGTCTTTCTGTCTTCACGGAATATGCGGGATAAAAGCGTGAAGCTAAACAAAAATTATAATAGTTTATATTATTAACTCCGTTGTGTTCATCTTCTTATCTTTAATAAACGAAAGCAGCGTAGACATAAAGTACCTAGACTCAAAACACTCCATACTTTGTTTGCCACCGAATTCGAGACATTTGTGTGTTGAGCGATGGAACTCAACGCCGCACTTTGTCTTTACAGAGCGAAGAAGTGAACATTTTTTTTAAATATAATCACTCCCCTGAGTGAGGATCGGACGCACGCACGCACACACACAAAAACATGTCTATAACCCCATATAATATAGCTTGAACATACCACGGATTGACACAGAAATCCGGCACGTTAGGCGACTTGCTGGAGTAGCTGTACAACAGAACACTGAGTCGCTGATGATTCTCCGGAGAGAATGGATCCAAAGGCTCCGGATCAGATGGCTTCGTCTCTTCAGCTTCAACTTTCTTGACTATCGACGGATTGTATTTCGGGCATTGGGCTGAATGAAGGGCAGTTGGTTATTTATGAAGAGGTCATCGTAGCGCAGCGGGACAGCCACTGACTGTGGACGCGATTGGTTGTGGGTTCGAGTCTCACTCGGAGTAATAGTTGTATTTAAAATTTATTTTTGTATTTCCGCTCTGATAAGAAAATGCGCTGCATTGAGTAGTTGGACAGGACGTATTTAGTGTCAAGACACTTTGTACTACACTTTCCGTGGAATTCGAAACATTCCTTATTGAGTGACGGAACTCAACGCCGCAATCAGTGCAATTTTAAATAAACATAATTGATTTTGATTCTTGCATTTATAGACCTTTAACATTTTACTGTTTCTCATAACAATAAGTCGAATAATAATTGGATTAGAACATATTTTTGAAAAAAAAAACGTATAAAAATGCTATGCTAGCTATAATAGCTTACAATATAAATAAATTGTAACAAAAATATAAGAATTTCGAGTCAGAGCACTTGGACGGTTTCCAAAAGGTGCGGGTTCGAATCCAAATTTTTATACGTTCATGTCAAATTTTTTTTTCTAAAATGTTGTTTTGCAAATTATTGTTTATTTTTATTCATACTTACGTTTGTGTTTGCCAGTAACAGAAGATCCGGTTGCACGGAAATGTGCAAGGGATGCCCTTAGGGCGGGGTCATCTGCGGGAGATGTGATCGGTCGTTCTACGAACGGGTGGAGTGTCTATATACGATAGAAAAAAATATTATTCATTATTTCTCTCTATTTGGCGGAATAATTTCATATTATATTGCAAGTAGAGATAACAGAGTGTGTTATTATTATTGCATTTGTGACTATTAGCTTTTCTTAGTAAACTGAAATGCGTCACAAAGTATTCGAAAATATCAATAATTATGACCAAAGCCTAATTTACCTTAGCTTGACTATAATAAATATAAAAATACACATATTATGTAAATATAAATTACATATATAACTATTTACATTTCCCCACTCTATTGAACGTTAGCGACGTTAAGTTCCGCCACTTAGTGCGTTACTTTCGACAAATTTCGAAATGTGATTATGGATATATATATGGATTAACCCTGGATTCTCTGTAAGTAAAGTAAATGTCGTCAACGGACCGGCCTCGTAACCATGGCAACCGGGCGGGAGTCCCCTTTGCGCGAGGCGCGCGGCGTGTGCGGCGCGTGCGCGGGCGCGGGCGCGGCGGGCGCGGGCCGCGCCAGCGGCAGCGTGGGCGCCGGGATCACCATGTTGGGAGACATCGACAGCAGTATGTCGTCTGTACACCATCTGGGAGGTTGGGTTCTTTATAGAAACGTTTACAATTCTTATATATTATTTAATTTTAAAGAAAGATATAAAATTCCCCCACGTTGTAAAATTACGTGCATAAGCAGGTAGAACACATGGCTTAGCGGTCAGAACGCTTGGACGGCAAACAGGACACACGGGTTACAACTTCGTTTCGAACAAATATTAAAACGTTGTTTTTAGAAAACCTATAGTCCGCTTGTTATAAGATGAATTTTAATGTAAAACTTTTTGTTCGTATTAAATATTATATATTTCCATTCGAACTATAACCAGAATTGAATTAATTAAATTTTCCCTTTCAAATAAACTAGAGCTAATCAATCCTCGCATATTTATACGTTAACAGAAAAGTATCTCATTGTATCTGTGTATATTTATGAAAATTATCTGAAGGAGTGCATGATGCCAATATTTAAAAAAATACATTAAATTAATAAAAAAAAATATAACACACACTACCATGAGTTTGCTGTGTACGTTTATATAAAACCACATACCCGTTACTAAGGTAACGCATGGCTTACCTTTCGTTTTGCGTATCCGCTTTCAATTTGGCTTCTTCCTTGGGCAGGAACACATCATCCTCGATGGACAGCCTCGAATGCAGAGGGTCACTGAAATCTTTGATGGGCACGCCGCAACTCAAATTCTTGTCGCTATCAGTTTTCCTAGTAAATTGTTTAGATTTTTGTAAAGGATCATCTATTTCCGCTGATTTATCGAGAACCTTCTCGTTTACTTGTTCATCTGTGACGTTATTATCACCTCTCCGTTCGTTATCACTACGAGATTCAACTAAATCATTGTTCAACGTTTTTAATTCCTTTGGAGCGTTCGCATTGTTACCAAAAATAACATCATCTGCTTCGGACGTGTCATTACTAGAGTTGCCATCTTCGTTATTTTGTGAATTTATTCGACTTTTAGTTGCTATATCTTTAACTTCCGGCTCGTTGTCGATATCGTCGTCATCATCAAAAGTCCCGGGTTCGGGTAGAATAGCATCTATGTCAGCAAGAAATGCCTTTTCTAATCTCCAATTGTAACATGCCAATAGCATGAATTTGACCAATCTCTTTACCCGTATCAGCTCTTGCAGGGAGCCGCCGCGCAGGAGGATACAGCAACCGAGCTGTGGCTCCGCGCAACCCTCGAGTACCATTAGGGTCTTGCTCGAATCTGGTCCAGATAGAAAATTATGGTTTATGTTGTTTTTTTATTTTATTCAATTAATAAAAATATTTATATTGTTTACATTTGTATCGTTTTAGTACGAATAATTTATATCAAGTTATTTCTACCATAGAAAGAAACCACTGAGGATGAGAGAGTGTGAAGTATTGTGTATGGGTGTATGTTTGTGTGTGTGTATGCAATATACTAACAATACGCATATATACGTTTCGCTCTGATAAGACAAAATGCGGCGTCGAGTTTAGCACGCAATGTCATTCGAAAACGGTGGAACACGACGTGCAACACTCACACGTGTTGACGTAGAAGTGTTCGCAGGCGCCCAGGCGCGGCGTGCCGATGCGCGCGTCGATGGAGGCCACCAGGTCGGCGCGGGTGGCGCGCGCCGCCCGCCGCAGCGCGCGCTCGCGCACGCCCAGCGCCAGCGCCACGCCGCGCGCGCGCAGCGCGTCCTGCACGGCGCGCGCCGCCGAGCCGCGCACCAGCACCACGCTGGGCTGCAGCGCCGCGATCCGCGCCGCGCACCGCACCAGGTACTCCTGTTCCTGGGGGCCGATAGCGCGCCGTTTTGAACGTGCGTCGACGAGGACCACTCGCGTGCTCTCGACACGTCTCGAACTAAATACACGTTTTTGAAGAAACGCAACGAGATTCAAACCTGCACCCGCTGCGTTCTAATTTTTATGTTTTTTTCAAAACTCTTTCCTGATACTAACACTCTAAAAAGAGTTAAATAAGTAAACATTTTTTAAAAATGTGTTTTAAATCATTAGATATTTTTATTTCTTATTTTAATTAAAAAAATACTTAAAAATCAAAATTAAGAAAATCTTTCTTAATCTTAAATCTTTAATCTACCATCCGTTGGTTAAATACAATGACTAAAATTTGGAATAAACGCAATGCAGTGCAGTTTATAAAGCACAAAGCACATTCTATATTAAACTGTTCTAAATTTTTCAAAAAAAAGTACCACGTTTTAATAAAATAACAATAAAAACAAAATATACATCAAACCTGCATCAAAAGTGGCTCTAAAGACGTCAGCTTGCCTTCCACCCTCTGATACGCTATAGAGCAGTCGAGCAACAACACCGAGGGGTTCTTTATCCTCTTAGGCATACCCCTAAAATATATACACAAATATTTCTTTTTATTTAAATTTAATTAAAAAAACATCAATGTATTGTATAATTTAATCGATATTCAATGTTCAAATATATTAATTTATTAATAAAAATGTAATCTATCAATATCTATCAATTATAAAAATGTTAGTAAAACTAAAAGACAGTTTGCAGTGGGACAATGTCTGATTGTAAACGCGATTGGTTGTGAGTTCCAATCCCACTCGACGAAATTATTATATTTAAAATTTATTTTCATTTCGTTTGTATCGCTTTGGTCGTTGAGTTCGCACTTAACACGCAACGTTTCTATTTCGGACGTGAAGTAATCGACGGAGTGTCTTGACACTAGGTTATGAGTTCAAATATATTAAACCATATATGTCAATAAGGGAAGGTTAGTGTTTCCCTCCATATTAAAAATATAAACTACAATATCATTTACTTTAATATATATGTAATATTTCATAAACATTTATTTATCGAGACGAGGAGAACGGAGTGTTTTGAAATTAATTTCAATGTGACGTGCCAATATTTAATTTGTTCTTGATTGAATATAAAAGGTACATATAGGGACCTGTGTGCAACATTCTTGGTAATAACAACGCCGTTAACAAGACAACTGTCCGCCATGTTGCCGCCGGGCACCTTCTTCACTTGTATGTAGTTGCGCACGTCTAGGTCACCGCTCAGCATGTCTGAAAATAATTGTCAAATTATATCTAACATAATTAATGTTATAATCATTAACAAATATACAAATAAATGATATATTTAATTACTTTATATTGCTGATAAATTTAATAATTAAATTCTGCTCACATAGCCGTTTATAATATACGCTTGAATGTATAATATTTACATATGTAATAAGATCTTTGATTTTTGCGATTTTTACACATTTTAAATGAAACTATTTTAAACAGATTAATTGTGTATATTTTGATAAACTGACGTATTCATGTGACCACGGACTGCTGTAGTGTTCTTAGCATTAGATTTTCAGAAATATATTTTCGAATACCATAATATACGCGATTAATCTATTTACTTATTTCATAAGTGAAGTGTGTTGTAACTAGGAACTGTTATGCGATATAAAAGCGTTAAGGTAATCGATTTCCATTAAAATTGTAAATAAATGTTTTTAAATATATATATTTTATACTTAGTCAATAACATTTAAAAAAAAGGTTTCCATTTGGCGTTATTGCTATCTATAGTTTTATACTAAAAATCAAATAGCAAAATCGAAATATTCTGTTGTACTTCAATTAGTGAGTGATTAGTGAGAGTCAGTATTGTCAGTCCTACGGGAAGCTACCGCCGGCTCGGCAGGCTGTTCTGCTGAGAGGAGCCGGCTTCGAATTTATATAGAGTCTCCGGCGGCGGCACGCACCGAGCGCGCGCGCGTCGGCGGCGCGCAGGCACAGCGGCAGCAGCACGCGCAGCCAGGCCGGCGCCAGCGCCGCGCGCGCCAGCCACTGGCGCACCAGCAGCTGCAGGTGCTCCTCGCCCGACTGCGAGATGGCCCGGCACGCCGCCTTGCACGCCGCCCTGCCTGCCACACAAGACGGACATTCGGTGACGGCGTTTTTTGTATTTATACTATCTAAATGCGACGAATATTGAGACAGCTTCACGCCTGTTCCCGAAGCACGATGACTTAGTATTATAATAATGTAATTATCAATTTTCAACATTTTTAAAATATTATTCCACACTTGGGATAAAAAAAAGAAAATTTGACTTTAACGGGATTTGAACCCGCCGCTTTGAAACCGTCTAAATGCTCTAACTTGAGTTTTTTTATATATTTTTTGATTTGGTCTAAGCAAAGTGGAAAATATAACCATTCCCCCTAGTGGGACAGAACCCGTAGCCAATCGCATTAACAATCAGACGCTTTCCCACTGTATCACGATAACCACTATTTATTTAATAAAAAAAAATTAAACGACATTTATAAACAAAATTTTAAAACGTTTCCATTAATTGCAATTAAATGGTTGTTTAATATATATGTATAAAAAAACAAAATAATAAAGAATAAACCTTCATTATGATCCAAAACAGGATGGTCCTCCTCACTAGAGGGTGTTGATGGTTGTTCTATAAAAAGAAAAAAAAGTACAGATAATAAATACTGTTTTTTTAAATGTAATTCACGCGCAAGATAATATGAAAAAAAATAAACCTCTACAAACATTTAAACCATCCAAGCGCTTTATTATCCGTTCATGAATACGCTAATATCATTTTTTTATAATTTAAAAAAAAACATCTTCACTGCTCATCCCGCCCGGCGGTGTGGTCAGAGACAACCTAGAGTCAAAATACACCGTTAATTGCTTTCCGCCAAAAATCCAAACACTACGAGTCGAGCGGCGAACTCAACGCCACGCTTTGTCTTATCAGAGCGAAAGAATCAAAAAAAAATTAAATATATTCCTTTCCACAATTGAGAATCGAACCAACAACCAGTCGCGGTTACAGCCAGATGTCGTCCCACTGCGCCACAATGCTTATATACATATATACCTTTTATAAAAAATAAAAATATTTAAATTATATATTATAATATTTAAGCGTGAATGCATTTCTTCCTATGTTTTTCCTACTAACCCGGTTTTGTAGCTTTGATTAACCTAGCCGAACTGTTTCCCAGGTTCAAATCGAGACAGTATGAAGAGACACTTTCCACCAGCCTGCTGTTGCAATCTTCTTCTAAAAATATATTAAATATTGGAAAATTAAAATATTATTTAAATTACACATATCAATATTATATAGCTTAAAGAATAAATAGAATTAATTTATAAATTATTTAGATGACATTAGATATTACTTCTAAATAATAATATTATTACATTACGCCCTCATTTTCAACTATGATTTACATTCCTTTGTTCAATACTTATATGGTTAAAGATACTTTATTTCTTCAAAAAGAAATTACATTTCACTTACTTGAGAAAATTATAACTATAAACATTTTTGAAAAAACGTATAAAAATCTAAACGAAGCGGGATTCGAACCCGCGCCTCTTGGATACCGTCCAAGCGCTCTGACCGCTAAGCCATGCGTTCTACTACCAGCTGCGTCGAAATTCTTATACATATGTAACGAAAGTAAACGAGTAAATCGTTTACTTTCAAATAGCAGGTTGTGTTCGGTGCTATCTATTTAGCTAGCCCAGACGTTATTATTATTGTTATTTGAAAATATATATCCCTTGTATATTCTAACAAAACGGCCAAACAACGTAAAACTATATGAGTAACCTGGCACAGTCTCCGCATCATCAGGGTCCTGCGCGAGCTGCACGGGCCGGTAGAGCGCGTAGTCCGCGAACTGCGCCGGCTCCGTCACCCTCTCCATATAACCGTTACTTAGCAGACTTTGGCACAACATAGTCGCTTGTGCTCTGGAAAAAAATATATATATTATAAAAGGCCGGTTATAGCGCAGCGGGACTGGGCTGGACCTGGGATTGTAAACAAGATCGATTGTGGTTTCGATTTCCACTCCGGGACGAATGATTATAATTATAATTATTTTCATTTTCACGCTCTGTAAGGACGAAGGCGTTGCGGCGTTGAGTTCCGCCACTCAACATGCAATATCTTAAATTTCGACGGAAAGCGAAGTATGCTGCTACGCGGGATAAAAGCGTAAAGTTAAAAAATTGCATATATTTAGTTTCAAGCCAAATTATTATTTAACTTTTATTACTTGTTTATATTAGATATATAGATTAAAGAAAAAGATATATAGATTAAAAAAATCATTCAAACCAACTTATACAGAAAAATACAAATAAAACTCCACGAATCCATGTTGCGTACAACAAATTGTATATAAGAATAATAATATAAGAATTAGTTAAGACTAAAAAGACTAGCTGAGCTTCGCGAGGTAACGGAAGATTGCGGTTCCCGGACCTCGGCTGGTGAGGGTCGAGAGGGATCATTTTAGTGGGTAAATGGGGAGGCCTATATCTGCCAAATTGAAGTCCCACATAACCTGTCACATAATTACTCACGTTAAAAAAAAGTTTATAACATACCTGGTTTTGTGTGAAGTATTATCAATAATCCACTGCATGATGTCGCACCCTTGCCATACATTGTTATACCTAACTAAACGGTACCTGGAAAATAAAATAATATAAAATATATTATTATAATTTAAAAAAAATAATTTAAATACAACTTCTTAAAAAAATAATTTAAATACAATTGAATTCCTTTTTAAATGACTTTTTTCCAGTTGTTTTTATATAATAACTTAATAAATACGTTTAAAAAACCTATAGATAACTATAAATTCCTCGCCTTGAAAACAGTACAAGGTTAGTATGGCATTATAAAATTGATTCATTCGTTTTCATGTTAGCTATATAAAAATTCTTGCACATTTCATTAAAAACATACATAATAAAAAAGATTGTGAGACTTTCAGAATAATGTGCGGCGTTGAGTTCCGTCACATAACACGCTATATCTTCCAATATTAAGTTTAAATTAAGAATGAAGTGCTTTAAAATAATTTTCTTGGCTTGGCTAACAAAAACCAGACTCTAACCAGTTAATAAAAAAAAGTAAGATAATCAAAAGCTAATCAAGGAGCAAGATACTTCGTCCAACCTGCTATGCGGAACAAATCTAGCTAAGCCATTCAATAATCTGTAATTTACCTATCTACTGTCAATCAATGTGGGCGAAATAATAAAGTTGTTACTATTATTTGGTCATTATATGCTTCCTGTTCTTTAAAGATTGAAATAAAGACACGAAAACTTCGAACATAATACAAAACGAGTTATTAGAGGACATACAGGCAAATATATAGACAAACACTGCCAAAATTTGATTTCTCAGATGGACCACCAAAAGCGTAGCCGCCGTCGACATTTGCATCAAAATATCTTTTAAAAGTAAATGACAGCTGTTGATATTTTTAAGCTTCGCGCTTTTATCCCGCATAGTAGACAGGAAGTATGTAGAGTTAAAACACTTGAATTGAGTTGAATGGCGGCACTCAACGCCACACTTTGTTTGACCAGCGCGAGGAAAAGAAAAAAAAAATTTAATTTAATCATTTCCCCGAGTGGGATTCGGACTCACAACCAATCGCGCATTTTTGATTTTAGATGTTCTAAAATTTTTTCTATTTTCGTATACCAAAATATACGCAATTTTAATCCGTTTAAAACGGTTTCATATAAAATATTATATATATATATATATATTTATTATGAGCAAACAGTGACCTGTGGTGTTGCGTAGGTAACGCATAATACAATATCCGGTACACATCGTGTAACGCCTCCTTGGTAGAGCTGCGCACTTCGCACGGCTCCTGTTCCCGAGCGAATATGAAATCCCTACTTTTGTGAGATTGCGATCTGTTCTCTGGAAACTTGACCTAAATGTACACATACAAAAATAACGTTTATATTAAAACCAGTAAATATAAGTTAATATCAAATAAATGTACATTTTTTTTTTTGATAAATGTTAAATTGATAAATGTCTTTGAATATTTTCGATTGAGTTGTAAAAAATGAAAGATTTTTTTTTAATTTCTATGTTTCATTTATTTTAAGATTTAGTTTATGTTTATTTATTTATTGTAAAGAATAATAATATATATATATATATATATATATATATATATATATATATATATATATATATATATATATATATATATATTTCAGATATATAGGTAAATTACTCCTATGAAAGTATATGTAACTTTGTAATAACAATATAAAAAAACTAACTATTGGGTTTGTTTTATATTGTTAATAAAATATTAACTATTTTTTTATAAAAGTAATTTACCTATATATCTAAACCTACTAGACCTTAAGCCGAATTGTATCTAACTAAAGTGTGTGGACAAACAAACATTAATAGACTTCCAAAATCAAGCACACATAATTGAAAGCATAAATGGATTATTATACTCAAATAATATTCAATTCTAACAATGTTACATACACACATGTCGCACTGATAACCTCTTTTTTTCAAGTCGATTAATAAAATAAACAATAACAAAAAAAAAACATAAATAAATGCACAATAATTTAAATATTAAAATGGGCGGAATAATTGTGAACGTATTTTTTAACACTAATATCTGACTATCGTCGCTTGTTGCGGGAAATACACTAAAAAAAAACCATATATATTAGATAAATTCTAATTAAACTATTACCAATTTAACATCTCTAGATTTTTATTTAATGATTTTAAAATAAAAAGTAGCCCAGATTACTCATTATTAAATCAACCATTCCAGAGATTAGTTGGAACAAACATATAGACAGCCAGACAAAAATTGTAAAACCGATCATCTATCATATACCAAATATGTACCATGTAGACTTATGTATTGAATAAAAGATATTTTAATACTACAACCAGACACCCTTTTTTTATTGTATTATAATAGTAGAGTATAGATGCATATGTATTTTAGTTATCTTTGATTTTTGCAATTTTTCCAAGTAAATAAATTAAAATATATTTTAATTATTCACCTGCAGGCTTTCCTGTAGTGTTTTCAAATCTGGGGATATGTCACCAGTGAGGTCGTTCTCGCGCAAATAAGTAAGCACTACTTTGCAACAGTACGTGCACACGCGTAACCCTCCGGCGCAGCCGAAAATTTGACCTACAAGACAAATATTTCACTAATAAATGCGGTATAGTAGGGTAATCAAAGACACTTGGTTGACTGTTCAAAATTAAGCCGTTTCAAAATTAAGACATTGCGTGTAGAGTGCTGTACTTAACACCGGGCATTTTTCTTAAACCTAAATGGGGAAATGAAAATAAATTAAAAATCATTTTTTCTTAGTATTAATAGTGCATCAAATCTGCAACTAATTATGTTGTAGATGATGTAGTTTTCTTACAGTACATTCTTCTTATCTATATTGTTTTATGGAAATATACATACCAGGCACTCTTTGACTGCAACATCGGGAACAGAATATCTGCCCGCACACCCTACAGTGGTGTCTCCTTCTCAGAGTGCTAAACCTTGCGGCACATTCGTAACACTCTCTAGAAATATCATCAGGCATCCAATATCTGGCGAGTTCTGTATCTGAATATTTTGTACCACTCTGTAAAAAAATTGTTTCTTTAATCAATTAATATATATAATAGTAAATATACATGATGCATGCAATACTGTGAGCAGTTTGAAAATTCCCTGTAAGGGGTCCAGTTTATTATGGAATTTCATGATTTTTTGACTCTACCCTTGTTCTTGTCACTGCAAGTCATATATGTGAAACCACCATTTCCAAGCCATGTCATGTTATTCATAAAGCACTACTTCGCTTGTGTTACTTGGTGAATGATTGTAATTGTTTTAAATCTTCACATTTGAGACAAGAAGTTATTGTCAAACTCTACTTATGTTAGCAAATAATTAACTTTTACCTCTTCTCTATATAATTCCACAAAAGTTGATTCACAATATTTGCAAACAATTCTTATGCTATATTATATATATAACAACATTACATAAACTAATTGTTACCAAAATTGCTTAATTTAAACCATTTTGAGTTTCTTCTATAGGTGACTGTGGGAAACTACATTTAAAATACTAATAACGATTACCAGACATTAAAATTTTGAATAATTATAAACTAAAATATTTAAATTATCATTTATATGTATTTTTGCATAATCTGTGACTATTTTTTTTATCTAAAGTATAGTACTTTACTGGTATATGAAACTCAGCAGTAAAGAATATGATATGTTTTTCTTTTATTAAATCCTAAGAGGATTAAATAAAATTCTTACAATATTACTATATCTATTAATATTAGTAAAGTAAATAATTTACTTATACAATTATTAAATTATCTGAAAAATGTTATTGTATACAATGTACAGAAAATATGTGAACAAATAATCATATTTTCAATATATTTTAAATACGTACCCCTGAACCCAAGGCTACGAGCCCACTTATTCGTTTTAATATATTAGGTAAACTCCTCTCCTCGTATTCTTCTACATAACTGCCAGTCTCCAATTTTTCTTCATATTCCTTGGCTGCATCGATATTAGATTCTTGTTCGTTTGGATTTACATCACTTGGTAACTTGTTTTCTTGATTTTCTGTTGTTTCACTGGGTGTAAAAATTGGAAACTTCCATAATTTATTAAGAAATGTACTTACACCCCCCTGATTTGAATCAGATTCGAAACGAGGAAACTCTGTAAGCTGAGAAGTATCATACTTCTCCATTGTTATGGTGAATTAATGCTTTTTCACCAAAATTTGCAAACACTATAAAAGAATTATTATTGCGAAAATTGACATTTGTGATATATAATATGACAGTGACATCCCGTGACACGATAAACTCAATGGCATAAGTTCAGTAATTTATAACTATAATTTTTCTTAACTATTTTTAGTCCTCAATTCTGCTTGACATGTTGCTGCCGCCGTATTTTATAGAGAAATCCATAGAAACGTCTGATATTAATGAATTTATGTGTTAAATACATAAAAACTGTACGTAAATGAAATCATTTTTTACATTGCATATTGCTTATAAATTAAAATTTATATTAATATGAGCAATTTCTAAAAAGTGAATAATTTATGATTTTATTTTTCTTTATAATCTTATAGTACTACTTTTTGAGTAAAAATAAAAATACACACAACCACAACATGAACTGTTCATTTTATAGTAACAAATGACATTACAATACATAGTCTATGATCCAACAATAATTGACTTTGACAAGTCTTTTTGAGAAGTGTCAGTGATCGAGAGTTCAGTAATCATTTAATTAATATACGAAATACATTTATGTGTTACTAATCTATTCTAGAGCTCGAGGTGATTGATTAATACAAAAATGGATTCGGTATTTTTAGAATCTTCTGCTTACGCTAAGATAATACTACATGCAGCTAAATATCCGTATTGTGCTGTAAATGGTGTGCTCCTCGCCGATAACACATCAGCTAAGTCTGGAAATAAAAACCAGGACTTGAATATCCTGGATGCCGTGCCGCTGTTCCATCATAGCCATTACCTATCCCCAATGGCTGAGGTTGCATTAACACAGGTAATATAATCTTTCTTAATTCTTATATTAAAAGAAAAGTAAAAAGTAAATTTTGCATGCAACATTTTAATATATCCTTTATTTTTGTACATTCTATACATTGCTATAAACAGGAACAGAAAACTACTAAATGTTTATACTAACTTATTTATAATATTGTATTAAATGCAGTGTTATTATTTATTATTTTAGATTGAATATATGGCACAAGCTAGCAATAAAATCATAGCAGGATATTATGCAGCTTGTGAAAATTTTAGGGACAATACAATTGAGAAGTGTCCAGGCTTAAAAATTGCAGAAAAGATTGTTGAACATTTTCCATCAGCCATTTTTATAGTTGTAAGTACAGTTTTATATTCATTTAAGAAGTTCCATTTAATTTAAAATAATTATAATTTCTTTTTTCGATTTGTAGGTTGATAATTCAAGTTTTATGGACAGATTACAAACACTTGCAATAAAAGTTCACAGATACATTGACGGCAAATGGAAACCAAAAGATTCATCCGATGTTTTCCTCAGTAAGTACTGAATAGCTGTTTTGATATAGTTTAGTAGATTTTATTGCATTTTTTTACATTAAATTTAAATATTATTAATTATATATAAAAAGACAAAAAGTGGCATCAAGTTCCACCACTTAACACATAATGTGGTGGAAAGTGAAGTACGGAGTGTGTTCACACTAGGTACTTTAATAAAAGCAAGAAGCTTAAAAAAAATTACATATTATTTTTGATAAGCTATATATTAAATATTTCATATTATTTATAGTTTTAAATTTTCAGTATTTAGTTATTTAATACTATTTCCAGGGAAACCTTATGTATTAAAAACCATAGATGAATTACTATATCGAGATACACAGAAGGAGCTAATAGACTTTGACAATTATTTGGATGATCTATCACAAGATTGGACTAACGCTGGCATTGACAAACTTTTAGCTAGTGTGAATGCCTCTAATTCATTAGATGATGAAGAAGAAGATGAGGATGATGATAATGATGATGAAGATGATGATGACAATTATGAAGACAAGGATTAATTGTCATTGAAAATACTGTTATTTAAAAAAATATTTAATAATCTATACAAATTTAAAATACAACTAGAGTTTCATGTCTCTTTTGGTTGGAATTCTTGTAAAATATTTTTTTTTATTATATTTTTTTTCAATATTTCTGATTTTAAGTGTGAAAAATATTTATAGATTTAAATATAAAAGTATATAGGGAAATGTTTTGGTAATAGGTGTAAGATGGTTGTCCATATTATTTGTGCATATTGTTGTAATAGTCACAAGTGTATATAATTTTGTGTTTACAATAAATGGCTATATGTAAGAAGATTGGGATACTCCAGCTATTTTAGAATGTTTTTTCCTACCAATTCAATAATAGATGACACCTTTGAAAAAAGTATAATTCTTCTTTTAAACGTTTTTTAATAATATTTTCCAATCTAAAGTGTGGATTTTTACACATTTTAAGCAGATCAATCGCCGTATACTTTGGTATTCGTCACAGGTAGACTACATGTAACCACGGACTACTGTTAAGTGTTTGAAACGTCAGGTTTGTTCATAAATGTATTTTCGAATACTAAAATATATGCAATTTGCTTAAAATAGTTTCATTTAAAAAGATGTGCAATTATTTTTGAAAAAACTTATAAAAACTTTGAACGCGGCATGATTCAAACTTGCATCTCTTGGATACCGTCCAAGCGCTCTGACCGCTACGCCATGCGTTGTACTACCAGCTGCGTCGATATTCTTATATATCATAGCGCTTGAACGGTATCCAAGAGGCGCGGGTTCGAACCCCGCTGCGTTCAAAAAATTTTGATACGTTTTTTCAAAAATGTTTTCTAAACCAAAGTGTGAATAACACTTTAAAAATAGTAAATATTTGTTATTATATCCAATTATTTATATGTAGTGTATGTATATTAATATTTAAGACACCTTTACCATTCCTTTTATTGTTACTGTAAAATGTCATTTTTTTTAAACTTTCAATGAATAAATCTTTATGTACAATATATTATTAAGATTTATAAGTTCCATAATTTTATTAAAAAAAAACGAAACAATATATATTTAATCTGTACAGCATTTATTGTACTATGGTATATTAATAAAGTAGTCTTCTAACAATTTTTTGCATTTGCCAATACCGGACAAATCTCCCGCCTTCCCTTGAAACTTTCCATTTTTGAATGCACCCTTGCCATTCAGTATTTTAGTTATTCTGTGGAAAGTGAGTTTAAATAAAATTAAACTGTACATTTTTTTAAACCCATAATAAATTTATAATGAATAATTTTTAACATAAATATATGAGGCCAGTTGTGTAGCTGTGGAACAGCGTCTGACTGTAAACATGATAATTTAGATTATTTTCATTTCCTCACATTGGTCAAAAAAAGCACGGCGTTAAGTTACGCCAATCAACACGCTACGTCATAAATTTGGCGGAAAGCAGAGTGTGGAGTGTCTTGACACTGGATACGTCCTTTCTACTCTGCTATGCCAGAGAAAAGTGTAAAATTGTTTTGTAAAATTATGCTAATTTTATTATAGAAACATCACTAATTCATACATTCCTTTGCTCTGGAATTAACACTTAACATGCAACATCTGAGAAGCAAAAAACGGTAAAATAGGAGTGTCTTGACACTAGGTCATCTCTATTTACTCTATGTAAATTGAATAAAACCTTATTGAAAACTGTAAAGCATTTAAAATTTTACACAACTTACTGTTGTCCCAACGCTTGACAGTGTTCTTCCGGACCTTGTATTATTATCTGACCTTCTTTAGGCTTATCTGGGTCTTCGGATGCCATGAAAATAAATAAATTCTCACCCTCCAAAGCTTTACATATGCTCCTATTAAATTCGGGAGTGGCTTCTTTTTTAAACATAAACATATATTTGGGTTTAGGACGTGTGTTTTTTATCTTCTCTATTTCATGCTGAGCCAATTCTGATAGAACACTTTGAAGATTTTTGTTTGTTATTTTAATGTTTTTTTGTAATTTTGTAACTAGCTCTTCATGTTTGCTCGGTTCGTTTCTGTAAGGAAATAATTTTTATTTTAATGTGTATATTATGGCGACTGGTTGTGGGTTCTATTCCCACTCGAAGCATTTATAATATTAAAAAACTTGTTTTCGATCTCCTTGGTAAGAGAAAATACAGCGTTGTGTTCGTCACTCAACTCGCAATGTCTCGATTTCGGGTGGAAAGCAGTCAACGGAGTGTCTTGACACTACGATCATCTCTGAATACCCTTCTATGCGGAACGAAGTTTGAAGAATTATTTAGTTTATTTACATATTGCTCTTAAACAATATTAGACTATCAAATCAAAACCTTTAAAAATAGTTTTTTTTAGCTTCACGTTTTTTATTCCATGCATAGTATAGTAGTGTAGACAAAAAGTACCTAGTGTCAAAACACTCCGTACATCTCCATTTCCATCGAATTCGAAACATTGCGTATTGAGCGGTGAAACTAAACGCCGCACTTTGTCTGTCCAGAACGAGGAAGTGAGAATAATTTTAAATATAATCACTCCCCCGAATGGGGATCGAACCCACAACCGATCGCGTTAACAGTCACACTGCCCCACGACTGGCCTGATTAAAACAAAAATTGTTTCAACATTGAAATAAGAGCATATATAAATTATTTTCTATAAATACAAGTCATCCTGTACGTTTAAAAATAAATATAACTTAGTGTGTTACTTGAAAGTGTACAAAATAATTAACTTACTTCAACAAGCCAGTAAGGACTTTCTCTCTATCCAACATACGCTGAAATGATTTAGTGATACGATTACCCACGATAAATTTCAGGTTAATTTTACCTTTTTTACCGGGTTCCGTACCCAGTAGTTTTATCATTTGTAATTGACTGAAATAAAAAATATTATAATAAATTATTTTACTTTTTGAAAAAAAAAAACAGTATAAAAATTTGAACGCAGCGAAATTCGAACCCGCGCCTCTTGGATACCGTCCGAGTGCTCTGGCCGCTAAGCCATGCGTTCTACTACCAGCTGCGTCGAAATTCTTATACGTTTGTCACAATTTATCTATGTTGTTAGCATCTATGTAGAGAGATTTTTACAAATTCCTGCTATATATAAATTATTAAATTAAAAAATAAATATAAAAATTTAAATAAAATATTATATGTTTTTCTCAAAAATATAATAAATTTTTAAAAGCAACGCAGTGGAACGATATCTGACTAGCGAGATTGGTAGTGAGTTCGACTCCCAATCATGTGGATGAGTTTTATATATTATTTAAACATATATATATATATATATATATATATATATATATATATATATATATATATATATATATATATATAGCTACACTTTGATAAGACAAAGGATGGCACCTTAAATTCATCACCAATTAACAGAAAACATCTCAAAGCTTCACGGACTAAGTTCTTTGCCTACCGTGATGCAGTGCGGAACCGCATAAAGTTACATTTTATTATAAGTACATAAATCAAATAAAAAAAATTATCAAGCATACTGTTACAAGCACTGGCTAAACAAAAAAAAACATATAAAATGTGACCATTGTCGGTCCTTCAAGCTACCACCTGCTCGAAACTATACGTAGAGGCTAGCGCTGACCTAAAGTAATATAAGATAATTTAAAATGTTAATACACATTAAAACGATAGGAAGATATTGCCAAACATACAATGTCTCGATTCAGATGGAAAACAGTGAACGGAGTGTCTTGACACTAGGTTTTCTTCAACTACCCTGTTTATTATACGGGATACAGCGTTAAGCCAAGTATGAGAGAATACCTCAAATTGGAGACGTGTGTACCACAGCACATGTTCTCATCCACATCACCGATGCAAACCACACGTATTGTATTCATACAGTCTTTAGGCAGTCCTCTTGTATGCGCCTGAAAAGAATTTAACAATAATTATATATGATATAAGAAATGAGAGGCGTCTTATTGTAAGCGTAATTGGTAACATTTGGTCTCCGTTCAGAGTAATGACTATATTTTAAAATAATATAGATTTCTATTCTTCGTAAGACTAAATGCGGCGTTAAGTTTCGCCACTTAACACGCAATGTCTCGATTTCGAGCGTATTTCATAATAAAATATAATCATATTATTATTTATATTAGTATTTAAATGAAACTATTTTAAACAGATTTATCACCTATATTGTAATATTCGAAAATACATTTGACTAAAAATCCAAAAATGTATTTTCAAATACCAAAATATATGCAATTAATCAGTTTAAAATCTGTCAAAATAAATATATGATATATAGATATATCTTTTATGTTTAAAAAAAGTTCGGTTTTTTTTTATTATTTAATAATGATCATTTTCTCTTGAGGCCGGTCGTGGCACAGTGAGACAGCATCTGGCTGTAATGTGATAAGCTGTGGGTCTGATCCCTACTCGGGGGAGTGAATATATTTAAATTATCTTAACTTCCTCACTCTGGTAAGACAAAGTGTGGTGTTGAGTTCCACCACTCTGTACATAATGACTCAAATTTGGTGGTAGGCGGAGTACAGAGGGTTTTGACACTAGGTTCTTTCTATCTACCCTGCTATGCGGGATAAAAAAATTCTCTTATTACCTCATCCAAGTCAGGATCATTAGCTTTACAAAATTTAACAGTGACAGGTATTGCCGCACTTATCAATTCATTACATCTTTGTTCAACACTGTTTAAAACACTTTCACTTATGTTGGTAGAATTGAGTTCTACATGACACTCATCGGCTCCCAACCACCAGCTGGTTGTTGGTAAATTGTGTTCCTTTTCTAATATGGCAGATAATAAATGCTGTCCTGTTACAATTTTATTGTATTTATTTAAAAAAAAGTCTGGCCTGATTGATATTAAGAGATAAAGGTAAAAAATAATGTTTAATTTAATAATATTATACAGAATGAGTGATGCCGGAAACTGTCAGTTATCTGCCAGTGAAGTTTTCATCAAAATTGTTATAGGTCTTCTATAGATTAACCAATACAAACAGACAGATGGAAAAATTTATAAAAAATTTTGTCTTGGTATATGTATCATGTATTGTATCATAACAAACAGTTATTCTAATTTTATTTACATGTATAGATATTGGTTTTATATAAATGCAACATTTGCCTATGCTATTTATGCAAATTACCACCCTTACTAGATGATGAATATCATGATTGTTTCTAGAAATGGTTGCAGAAACTATGAAAATAAGAAAGGTGACACTAAGGATTTTAAAAGGTTAGCATACCAAAGTATGCAATAAAGTATAGTTATATTCATTAACAATTTCTTGGGAGAAAACTCTTTATACAAATTGAAGTAAATTCATCAAATAATAATTACCAATGTATAGCAAGTTAAATCTAATAAATAGTTAAATCTATGAAAAATAAAATTTTTAAATAAAAATATAACAATGTAAAATCAAATAACAAATACAATATAATAATAAAAAAATATAAACACCTGAATGCTGTTGCATATGATCAAATCTTCGATTCCAGTTAATTTTTTGTACAACATCAGTACCTATGTCGATAGGTTGTTGGGTGAAATGTAAAGCTTCATCACCTTTACGTAACACTTGCAACACTTCTATGTCATTTAACCAACCAATGTCATGGGGCTTGAAAATAATAACAATTGATTTAATTACTAAAACAATTTTATATTAATAAATAAAATATATTTAACAGGATCATTTAAATTATATTACTAAGTTTTTCATACCTGTCCTCCACCAGCTGGGAATAAAATTGTATTTTCTAATGTTACTTGGTAACCTTCAAATTTAGATACTTTTCCATATTCGACAATAGGCTCTTTGGTCTCTTCACATTTGACTACTTTTGAAGTAAACTATTAAATAAAAATATTACATACATATAAATTGATTGACCGATTTGAATAAAACATAATTGTAATGTCAACTATAATATGATAGAACAATATTGTATAGTATAATAAATGATATTTTCTTGTATATGTATATTACGATATTGATATTTTTAAAATTTAAATTGTTTTAAAATACAGTCAATAACCTTTGACAGTTATAATGGCATACCTCTTTTAAAAAGCTGTTTTCTTGGCATTTAAACACCATTTTTTATAAAAAATTCTTTATTATTAACAACTAGTAATTATTTCTAACCTATACTTAAAATATATTTTATTTTCACATACAAAGTATTTTTCGAACGTCAAAATTCCAAATTGAATGGAAAATTCAAAATTGACAGCAATCTATTAGTGTTACTATCTCTTTGACATTTTCCAATAAATATTGCGTTTTCTTAATATTATATTATACAAAATCAAAAAACTAATTCTTGACCAATAGCTTTTAAATATATTTGAACTTTAGGTTCATCAGTGACAAAAAAATCCATAAATGTTAAACGATTCACTCTCTCTACGAAATAGGAATTATTTACACTGCAAAATACTGGTATAACTTTATTCTATAATTTAAATAATCTATTTGCAATAAAAATCGTATATTAATTATAATTAAACTTTCATTCATAATTAATCATAAACAATAATAAAAAAACGTATTATATAAAATATTTTATTAACAATTTATTTATTTTTTGAATAATGAGCCAAAGCTTGATCCATAATCGATATAGCGAAATCGACATCCTTTCGATTTATGCACATCGGTGGCTTAATTCTTAATACCTGCAATGATAAAAGACGTACAGATAGTTCTTACGTTCTATTTCTAAACTTATTACTAAAATATACTATCAAAATGACAATACGAAAATACGAAGAGCTAACTGAACTTACATTAGACCATCTTCCACCACGACCTATTAATACTCCGAGATCCTTAATTATCTCCATTATTTCAGACACTTCGCTTACACTAAGCGGTTGTTTGGTACTGGGCTCTACAAGCTCTACCGCCAACATCAAGCCCTTCCCACGTACATCACCAATAATTGGATGTAAGTTTTGCAACTCCATTAACTGTTCTATAAAGTATTTACCGGTGACTCTGCAATTTTCTTGCAGATTCTCTTCTTCAATTACCTAAAAATATAAATTGAATAATCTTATAACAGACACAAATAATAAATATTGTTTACGGAATACGGAGTATAAAACCACTGTGTAAGGTTATTATAAAGTATAGGCCTACCTCCAAAACTGCTTTTCCCACGGCAGCTGCCATAGGATTACCACCAAAGGTATTAAAATAAGATGCCTTAGTATGAGCATCTGCTATTTCTTTTGTAGTGACAACAGCGGCCAAAGGAAATCCGTTTCCAATGCCTTTAGCTAACGTTACTATATCAGGTATGACGTCATGACCTTCAAAGCCCCAGAACGCATCACCTGTACGACCAAACCCTGTTTGTACCTGAAAAAAGTTTTTAAAGTAAATATATGTTTTAGATTAATTTCTTATATAATTGCAAACGAACTAGAAAATAGGAAACGAATTAAAAAAAGAAATACTTGAATAACTTTTACCTCATCCGCAACAAATAATCCACCGTGTTTTTTAATTAACTGACTAGCCTTTTTAATATAGCCTTTAGGGAATTGTACTGCTCCGTTCACACCCTGAATTGATTCTGCGAATAGGGCTGCCACACGACCAGCTGGTATCGAATTTTCTAAAAGCTTTAATTCAGAAGTGTATGTTGATTATAATGACTTCTACATAATATTGAAATATAATCCTATATATATACCTATAACAAACACACACACACACATATATATATATATATATATATATATATATATATATATATATATATATACGTATAAAATATTTAAAAAGGTGTGGAAACTAAGAACTAAGTAAAGAGAATGTTTTATTTTAGTTTAATTTTCAAACTCAACTTTTTTCAAACTCCAAACCTTGATTTCACAAACTAAGACCAGCTCAATGTAAGAAAAATATATTTTTTATTGCTTCACGCTTGGATAAAGCGGACTAGTCAGACTTAGAGAAAACGGAGCGCCAAATGCTACGATCCATGTATATTTATTTCGTTTCGTCCACAGTCATAAACCCTTCACACATATTCTTAGGGGGCACATATTCTCATGCATTTTACGTGGCTTCATCCTGTACCTTCAATACTGTTTTCTCGAAAGTCAACCAAAGCCTTCCCCGACTTCTCGTACCGCTCATCTTTGCTTTATATATTTTTGTTATCAATTTTAACTCTTCTACACTTATCCTCTCAAAGTGTGAACAACTTGAGCGCGTTCTTTTTCATTCTTACCATGGCATTCTCGCTTTAAAATCATCTTATAAGGTAATATAATGGTAGGCAACAGATGTGGAAGAAATATGATATTATAAAAATACTTATTACATATCATTTGATATACATATAAAAAAGCAAATATTTATTACCTCTCGTAGCTGATGCACATATTTGTCAGAGGAAGAGCAATCTCCAATGCAATTACATGAATCGCGCACTTGCGAATACGAGTCCCGACATCCTCCCCAAACACCACGGAATGGATCTGGCAACATTGCCTATAAAAAACGCATCATTAATAATTTATATTAAAAAAATATCAATATAATATGAAGGCATAATACAGTTTTCAAATATTTAGAATAATCGATAATAGGTTTTTTAAATGTATTTAATATATAACTATGAAAATGATTGTGTCATTAAATTTCTTTTCAACGCATTTTATCTTTTACCTATACTTATAGCTTAAAAAAACGTGTAGAAAGTAGAATAAAAAAACATATATGTATTGAAAATTTTTTTAGCTATACGCTTTATCCCTTGCGGGATACCCTCAGAAAATTTCTTGTAACTTTTTAGAATTTTATAAATATAATTATTTATTGAAATCAAATTAAATTAAAATTTTCTTTATTCACTTCCATATTCCTTTTCTATCATCAATGTCGCAAACGTATTGAGCGGTTTTTTAGATTGTATTACTTATCAACATGTACAATTGAAAATGTTAATAAATATTTCATTTTTATATATAGATAAAACGAAAAAAATAATTTACGTGATGGAACCCAGCTGGTACAGGCATCGGCAAACGGTAGGACTGCGTCGCCGTTAAACCCATGAGAGTGCTTGAGAGGCCGTGGTAGCAACTTTGCAACGATATGACGTCATTGTTCCCAGTGTAAGCCTTCGCTAATAACATTGCGAGATCGTTAGCTTCTGTCCCGCTGTTCACTAAATATACAACCTATAAGGAAATATATATTTATTTATTATATATAAAAACATATTTATTTATTTTATATAAAAACTTCACGCTTTTCTAGTCTAAGTATGCAGAGAAAATACATTTAATTGATAGTAAGATCATCAACGCTCCTACAAAGTAAAGCGTGGATATCAAAATAATTGAAAACCACAATATATCGCGTTTAAAGTTAGAGGTTGTCACACTGCGCCACAATGGCATTGTTCTTAAATTAATTTAATATTTAATTTTGTTTTAAAAAACTATAGAAAGTAATTGAGATATGATAAATAGGATTGTTTATTAATAAATAAAACATATTTTACAACTTTTAAACTGTTACGTATAAAAATTTGAACGCAGTGGAATTCAAATCCCGTCCAAGCGCTCTGATCGCTAAGCCGTGCGGTTTTTCAAAATGTTTCCTTAAAATAAAAGACATACATTATTGAGATTGATAAAGTACATATATACATAGGTTCAGACGACTATCTAAAATTATTAGTATTTACCTAGTAATTATTATTACCTTAAGATCCCCTGGAAACTTTTCAATAAGTTTTTCAATGTATTCATATATTTTAGGGTGTCGATATATATTGGTTGTGTGCCATAGTGTGTTTATTTGTTCATGGAGTGCAGCGGTCACTTTGCTAAAGACGAATATGAAAATAAATTTAATTTAATACATTTCTACTTAAATTCGACCAAACATGATAATATAAGCATCATGATACAGCTTGAATTACACATAAATTAATATTTTAGTTTATATATATATGAATAGGTATATAAATTTACTAAATATATGTAAATATAATCTGTAGTGCGTTAGGGTAGGGCGCGGTTGGGCGACCGCCCAAGGGCGCCGCACGAAAAGGGGCGTCGGAGGCCGCAGGTCGCAGATAGGTCTAAAGACCACAACTTACAGGAACTGTATCCAAATGTATGGATGCGAATATTATTGACTAACTGTAACAGTTGCTAGTGGGGAAAGGAGATTTTCTAAGATAATGGTAATTAAAACATATCCGCGATCGATAATTTTCAGTCGAAAATGAAATTGCAGAAATTATTGACTTTGAATGTCTAGTAAAAGAGTTCGGCGATAGAAAGGCTAGAAAAGTGAATTTTTATTAGTCTTTTAATTTGTTTTTAGCTTCACGCTTTTACGGGATAAAATGGGAGGGTAGACAGAAAGTACTTAGTGTCAACACACTCCGTACTTCACTTTCCACCGAATTCGAGACATTGCGTGCTGAGTGGTGGAACTCAACACCGCACTTTGTCTCTACCAGAGCGAGGAAGTGATAATAATTTAAATGTAATCATTTCCTCGAGTGGGGATCGAACCCAAAACCGATCGCGTTTACAGTCAGGCGCTGTTCCACTGCGCCACGACCGGCCTCTTCTTCCGTCTTTAATAAAATATTTTTTTAATAGATAGTTATTTTATTGTACCCATTGCCGTTTTAACCAATTTCCCAAAAGGACGTGATCAATTCGGACGGTATCTTTTTTTTATCCATGTAAACCGATTATGCCAAAAGTTTTGGACCGATTTACGCGATTCTTTTTATGTTCGATGCAGTAAGGCTGCCATTTGGTCCCACAAAAATTATTTTCAGTTGTGCCCAGACTCTTTTTACGTAATTACTGCGATTTCTACGTCATCTGTGAATCGATGTGCAAAGTTTTTTTTTATTTGAAAGAATATAAGAATAGATCTGATAAACCATTCACTATGAAACACTATATATCTATAAGCTACTGTATTCAACAACCATTACCGAGCGTACCTAAAAATAAAAAAAAAATGTGAACTCCGTTTAAAACAAACGACTTCAAAAACTGAAAAGTAAAAAAAAATATAAAGATTTAATATAAAACACATCTTGTGAAAAAATGGCCAAACCTGTGATTTGATAACAAATTCAAATAATAATGATTTTATTAATATTATTTTAAAAGTTGTGTTTAAATTAAATTATAATATTTTTTTTTATTTTTTGGTTTTAAAAGACGGTTTTTTTATATATAGTTTACCGTTTCGAATTGCAATTATTCTACGCCGAAGAACTCTAGCCCATAGCTCTAGTAGTGCTAAAACCGGCGTTGGATATATTAAGGTATTTTAAAGAAAAAAAATATTTGAATTTTTCATTCATAATTTCAGCTTCTAGCTGGTAGGTACACATTGTAAGGGTACTCCGCGTGTTTTTAAACATACTCAGTCACTAAATCTCCTACAAAGATACTCTGTTCTCTGTTACGATCACATCCGAAACTTGTTAAGATCATAACAATTAGAGAAAATACATTTTACCTTAATCGAACAGGGAAAATAAAATAATTTAAATATATTCACACCCCAAAGTGGCTACAGAAAGGACAAATTAACTTACGGGTGACAATGTCCAACTGAGACAGTGACGATTCCTCCAAAAAGGTCGAGATACCTTCTACCTTCATGGTCAAACAGCCACTGCATGTGACCCTGGTGCAGTACCACAGGACGTTTGTACAGATCGAATACCGCTGGTGGGATGTTGGTTGACTTTATTTTATCTGTTTCTTGTACTGTGGGTCCCTAAAAATGTAAATAATATTTTTTTATTTATTAAATTCAAATTATAAATTTGTTTAAAGTTTATAACAAATCTTACTTAATATAAAGAATTGCGAAATAATAAGATCTTTGATTTCCACGTTTTTTACATATTTTAATTGGATCTATTTCAAACAGTCTACTTGTGAAGTGTTCGAAACACAAAGTACATATTAAGTTAAGTCTGATCTTAAAATAGTACTTTCAAATACCAAAATATACGCGAATAATCCATTTAAAAGTGTTTAATTTATAAATTTAAAATTTGAATTTGATTTTTTTATGTTATCTGAAGGCAATGAACTATAATCTGTAAGCCATCCAGATTAATCAAAACATTCACCCCAAATGCCAATAATGTGAAAACATTATTGAATGGTATACAATATTTTTATTATATTTTAATTTAATAATTTCGGTGCTTGTCATGGTAATTTTGGTAAATAATTGTCATATGAATATATAAATAAAGCGATATATTTTATTTTACTTACCGAATAATCTTTCGGTGTGAAATCGCATTTTGGTAATGCAACAGAGTAACACCGCTTAAAGACATCAAAGTAATATCTTGAAACTGAAATATGTTAAAAAAAAACACATACACAATGTTTATATTTTTCTTATAAAAAAATAAATATTTTATCTTAATTATAATTTATTTAAAAAAAATGTCAAGAAATATTTGATTATGAATGTAAGAACCTTGCTTTGCCATTGTCTAGTGTAATTCAAATGATGCACTGAAGTTAACAAAACGTATAAACCCAATATGAATAATAATAAATCTTGACCATTGACTTTTGACTATGTAAATGATGTAAAAGATATAAGGGCATATACACATTAGCAATATTTGGATATGTATTAAAATGAAAATATTAAATAATTTAAATTTAGACCGAAAAGTATATACTACTTAAATGCGAACGGAAAACGGAGTGTCGAGACACTAAGTTCTTTTTGGTTGCAGATTACGCGGAAAAAACAAAGCAAAGGATAATACATAGCTAATTTATTATACAATATATTTGCAAAATAAAATATGTTCACTTTTATGGTGAGAATAACATTAAGCCGTACTTTTGTTTCTTAAATAATTTCAAAAAAATAGTTGCTTGCTATTGGGTTTTTTTTTGTTTTTTTTTTTTATTTTATAATTAGTCTTTCAGACTCTTGGATTTTTATTATTTTTTTTGTTATGAGTAAGTTTTTCTCCTTAAATCTCGTAGAAATAATATCTATAGTATTTATCGTGTTAGTTACGTATATTGCTAGTGTGTGGTGAGTCTGTCTGTAAGTGGAATAACACCTTCTTTCTTCTTATGTTTGTATATGGGTATTTTATATTTCTATTCTGTTGGTGGACCTAATAAATAAATAAATATAACAAAGTCATACATGACACGAACTTCGACTTACAAAACAGATATTTGTACCGGATTAGACATTCGCTCGCATTATAATTCAATATGTCCTTTAGCTAATAGTTTATTTTTAAAATGTATTCTAAAATATAATTATTAGAAAAATACAATATACGAGTATATTTTACTCACATAATTTGATAATAATAATTTTAATAGTCAAATTTTTTTTTAATTTTTTTTTAACATTTAAATTTGTTTGTGTGTTGATATTGAAAATACAGTCAGAAAATCTTTTATATTAAACACATAATTAGTTTTCCATTTTCCGCTTTTACTCATTTAAATATTGTGTAAAAATCATGTACACATTTATTTATATGTACGTATTATTAATATATGAGAAATAAATTTAATATTAAAAAGCGGTCGCATTCTAAATTGAAAATGACCAACGAATTGAATTATTATATATTTATATTATAATTTTATTTATAATATAAATTTATAATAAATTAAAAATAAATTAAAATATAAATTTATATTAAACTATTTTAACAGTCAGTCTACCTACAGCCTACTGCAAAGTGTTCGAAACGGTGTCTTTTCAATATATATTTTTTTAGCTTCACGCTTTATCCCGCATAGCAGGGTATACAGGAAGTACCCAGTGTCAAGACACTCCGTACTTCGCTTTCCACCGAAGTCGAGACATTGCGTGATGAGTGGTGGAACTCAACGTCGCACTTTGTCTTTACCAGAGCTAGGAAGTAAAAATAATTTAAATATAATCACTCCCCCGAGTGGGATCGAACCCACAACCGGTCGAGTTTACAGTCAGACGCCATCAAACTGCGCCACGACCGCCCTCAATCAATTTCAATAATGTATTTTGTATTACAAAAATATACTCGATTGATCAGTTAAAAAGCGATTTTTATATGTTTTTAATAATAATTAAAACCATAAAACCAAAAGCAAATATTTTATTATATTATACATATATTCTTCCTTAGCACAATACGAATTATGAGAAGATATAAACATTAATAAATGAAAAACTGAATTTAAAAAAAATACATTTCATACATATGATCGCTGCTTAATTTTTTTTGTAATATGTAAAGGAAGTGACGTGACGAAAGCTTGTTATTTGATAACAACGATTGTAAGAATAAACATTGTATAATATACCAAAAAATGTAATACCAAACAAACCATATCTTATCGTTTGACACCATTATTATTTCCAAGATTTACTATTTTATTAAAGAAAAATATTTAGACTTATATGTAAATGGGTAATTTTGATAAATATTTCAATATATATTAAAGGCCATCCATAAATTACACAATATGAATTTCATGCCACTCAACACGCAATGTCTCGGATTCGATGGAAAGCGGAGTACGGAGTGTCTTGACATTAGGTACTTCCTGTCTACCCTACTATGCGGGATAAAAGCGTGGAGCTAAGAAAAAGAAACAATCATTATTTCTTGACCCTTTCTCCATCCCTATCATAGCTGGTCATTTCCCCTCAGTGATCGGACGGCGTAGCATACAATTCCCCTCCGCTGCTGGGTAGCGCCTCATAAGAGATGAGTATCCCAGTAATTTGGTGGTAGGAGGTTAATCTCGCTACTATCTATCATGAAACGATCCGTCATAAAATCGTCGTCATATAAGACGTCATATAATCCAGCTACTCTATTCCTACCCACTTTCACTTCCATCCCAAGGCTGGCAACTCATCTACAACTCTAATGTTGTTCAAGTTCATGGGTGAAGGTGACCTCTTACCATCACGTGAGCCTTCTGTTCATTTGTCGCCTTTTCTATAAAAATAAAAAATAATAATTTTATGAAATCACCGTTGTCAGGAAATGTCACACTTTGTTAACTGCCTCCCTCTACCTTAATGTGTGACTTACTTTATCAATAGCACCTAATGTCGGCATATATTTTTAAAATAATAAGGAAAAATTGATCAAAAACTAATGCGTAATGGGGTTAAATAATAAATATTGGATTGAAATAATTATTTTTGATAAAAAAATATTTACTTTAAGTGAATGGAATTTGTGACCATAGCATACGCAAGTTCGTCATCTCACTGGACCTGTACCAAGAGGGTGCGAATGGTCGTACCCTCTTGGTACAAAAATATATATAGATATATTTTAATTTTTTATTTAAACAGTATGTATTTTTTATTATAATATTAGCAACACGATTTATGTTCCTTATCACATGTTTAAAAAAATATATAATTATTACAGTAATTGGGCTTGTTCCTTCTTTGGGTGAAACAGTTATGATTAAGATTCGATAAAAAAATCTATTATTTTTTATTTTCCACATTTAATTTTCAAATTAAATAATATCTGGTGTAACAAAGAATCAATTACTTTAACAGTTTCTAGTTATTTGTATTTCAAAATCCAAATACTTAGTATAGCGTCTCTTGTATATTCCTAATTACGATTTACGTACGAATGTACTAAATAACATAGCATCAACATACAGTTTGTATGATAAAAAACAGACTACAAAAATATATATAATCTGTTTTGAATATTTATCATCAAAGTAATTTTATTGCAAAGTTAAAAAGAAACATATTTACTTAATCACTATAATTAATTTTATATCTAATTAAGTAATTACGGATGAAAAAATAATTTAATAAATAACTCATTAATTAATTACGGTTATTAATAAATTGGTAATTTTATATTCTTGTAACACTAGTAACAGTATGCCTTCCACGTCAATCGAGTTGGAAATACAACTGGCATTGGAGACATCGAGTGGCCGTATTGTGTCGGGTGAATGGCTTTAAGTCACTTCTAAATAATTCATTTTATTGAAATACGTCCATAATAAAACACAAAAATGAAATTAATTTACCTTACGTTATTAGTCCTGCCTGCGGCGTTGCTCTGCTTCCAAAACGGTAAGTTTTTTATATAGAAAGTAATTTTACAAGTACGTGGCATAGTTTTTAGTTTATTTTTGAAAGAAAGTGTCTATAAATAATTTTGTATTGAGTCTTACAAAGCGTCCCTTATAATGTATATTTATCTTTAACTAAGTCTAGTTGTATATTATCAGTGATATAAATATATCTCCCTTATATGTATCTTGTTAGAACATCTGAAATTCATTACATTATTTTGACTATTATTTTTTACAAATTCTTAAATTTAATATAAATAGCTAGATTTGACTTTCTCTAATTTTTTATTTTCTATATTTTGCATCTAATTTGCTCTTTATTTTATTTAAGAAATACCTTCTAAATCAAATATCATCTGTGTATGACATATTTATCAAAAGAAAAAAGTAAAAACAATTAATATCTTCAAACCATCTGTTACACTGGGCAGTGTTAACTTTCTTTTTACATAATGATATAGATATGACTTAAATTCATCCATACTTTGTTACCACATAAAGATTATGAAGTGAAATTGCAACATGTGTAAGAATAAGATATAACATTTATAAATATTTAAGGAGGATTTACTTAAAGATTATTATTAAATTCTTAATTTTTTACAATTTCTAAAAAAAAAAACATTCTAATAACTAGTTATTCAATATAATAACTTTTCATTTTAGTATAACCAATCCTGTTATTATATTTCTAGCAAACACAATCTTAGCTCATGCTGAGGAAGATGAACTAGATGATGTAGTTGATATTGAAGGTGAAGACAACCAGGTAGTGGGTGAAGATGCACTTGACGAAGATGACTCTGTTGTAAAATCATCACAAGATGTTGACACTACAATATTGTTCACAAAACCCTTAACCAACTATGGTGATGTGGCATTTGGTAAGTTATATATGTGTTAAATTAATATTTAAAATAATTTCAGCTTAGATTAATAGTTAGTTAATTTAAAAAAAAAGTACCTATGCAAAACAAATATATGGAAAGAATATACATTGAAGTATTCTATTGAAAATAAATGTAAATATTTTTAGACTGAAAATCTTTATTTTTTATTATTTACAGATTTACAAGCTGGTTTTCCCGTTGAATTCCTTGTTGGTTTCATCAACAAAGGCTCGGAGGATTACATTGTAGAAACTATGGAAGCTTCTTTCAGATATCCCATGGACTACACTTACTACATTCAGAACTTCACCGCTTTACCTTATTACAAAGAAGTTAAGCCGAGAGAGGAAGCTACTTTCGCCTACTCTTTTATCCCCAATGAAGCATTTGCTGGTCGGCCATTTGGATTAAACATTCAACTCAATTACAGAGATGCCAGTGGAAACTTTTATCAAGTAAGTTATATGTTTTTTTATTTCATATATTATTATTGTCTTAACATTTTATTCTTTCTGCTCAATGTAACATGATATTGCGTAAAATAATATCTAATTATTACTTTCAATCAACAGGAAGCAGTGTACAATCAAACGGTGAATATAGTGGAAGTGTCAGAAGGTTTGGATGGTGAAACATTCTTCCTCTACATATTCCTTGGAGCTGCATGCGTATTAGCACTAGTTTTGGGTCAACAAGCTCTATCTTCTCTTGCTCGTCGCAGATCACCTAGATCTGCACCCAAGCCACTGGAGACTGGTACGGCTAATGATGTGGACTACGATTGGTTGCCCAGGGAAGTTGTCAACCCGCTGAGTAAGTGTTTTTTTTTGTATATTGATTTTTATATATTGCGTATGGATGGATAGTTTTAGTACTTTGAATGTATAGTAAAAGTAATCTGGTGAATTGTAGAGAATACAGTATAATTTTATTTGTTTGTTTAGTTGTTAGAAATATATGCCTTATTAACAAATATAAAAATATATCTTGAATGAAAAATATAGCGTACCTATTATTTTGTAATAGCATTTTATCTTATACTCATTGTTTATTGTCTAATTTTTATGTTTTATTTCAGAAAAATCACCTAAGACTCCAAAACAGTCGCCGCGTCTGAGGAAAGCGAAAAGGTCGGCTGGTGATGACTAATTCATCATTAGATTAATTAGGAACACCGAGCTTTGCCTGCGAAGGCACAAAAATGTGTGTTAAAACAATTTAAATGGAACTAGGCTGAATAAATCTCATCGTCGTCATCAAGTTCCATTCATTTCCTGCGCTAGTGTTGTCCATTTGTGGCCTTTTTCTATTTTTTTTGTTGTATAAGTGATGAGACTGTGTGTTTAGTTACTAATGTGTTAAATTATGGAACAAACAGTGTGGACAGCTTTGTAATAATGTTCGCGATATGAGAAGACATTATTTAATAAAATGTTAATTTTTTATATTGTTTTATTTTAATTATAATATTAAATAGTTATGTATATTGAAAAAATAATTAACTAATTTTGTTTGCTGATATTAAGCAAAATGTTATAATCGTGTTTAAACAAGTATTATTATAATTTTCTATACAAAGGAATCGGTATTATATAAAATATATTTTATTCTTATCCCGTAAAGCGGTGTACGCAGATAGTGCTTAGTGTCAAAACACTCCATACTTCGCCTTCCACCGAATTCGAAACATTGCATAATGGGTAGTGGAACGCCGCATTTTATCTTGAAGAATGAAAATCAAGTGGGGATCGAACCCACAACCGATCGCGTTTACAGTCGCACGTTGTCCACTGCGCGACGACCGGCCTAAAAAATTTGTTCAATTCAATCAAACTTTAAAATCACTTTATTTTAATAAGATCTTTGATTTTCGCGATTTTTATACATTTTAAATGAAATTATTTAACCGGATTAATCGCGTATATTTTGGTATTCGAAAATACATTTTTGGACACCTGACGTTTCGAACACTTTACAGTAGTCCGTGGTCACAGGTAGACTGAGGTGGCATTCGTCTGTCAGTTGATACAAAAAATTAATTATATCAAACTACCGCCATCGATTTCTCAATTGCCTCGCGTACTGCCCTGGATTCTTGCAGAATGAGCTCACTGTATCTTTGTCTCTGGTGTGGTGGATTTGGGACTTTAAATTTTTAATAAGTGGGTCCCAGGTGATAGATAGTTTCCAATCATCTTCTCTATTGAAATTTGGATGTTTTTGAATTTCAATAGCCTCGCGGATCATTCTAGGAACATATCTACTTTCCCTAGCGAGGATATGTGGCTTATCAAACCTGATGTAGTGGTTGGACTTATTCATTGTATGTTCACACACAGCTGACTGCAATACACGCCCATTCTTGACATCGGATATGTGTTCTTTCACCCTAACCCCGATGCTCCTCTTTGTTTGGCCAATGTATGACAAGCCACAGTCACAGTCTAGTTTATACACACCTGCACACTGCAAAGGAATATTACATTTCACGGGTCTCAAGCATTGGCTCACTTTTTTATTAGGCTTGAATATGGTTTTAATAGAAGCTCTTCTTAAGATGTTGCCAATCCTGTCTGTAACTCCTTTCACAAACGGTAGAAGTGCTGGCTGTCTCTCCACTGTGGGTGGCTTGTTGGTCTTCATACAACGCTGGCGGGGAACTGGCAGCTTGTTCTGATGAAGGGCACCCTTCACCTGTCGAAGCTCGTCCCCTAGGTGTTCAGCGTCGCAAAGATGGTAAGCTCTCTGAAACAAAGATTTGCCAACGGTAGATAACTGTGTAGGGTGATGGTGAGATTCGCCATTGAGATACCTGTTAGTATGGGTAGGCTTCCTATACACTGTGTGGCCTAATGTGCCATTAGGATTCTTTATTACAAGTACATCAAGAAAAGCTAAAGAGTTATTTGCCTGTAATTCTATTGTAAATTTTATGTTGTTATTAATAGAATTCAGATGGTTTAGGAATATATAAATATTATCTGTAGGTAAAATTGTGAAAGTATCATCTACGTACCGCTTATATATTCTAGGTAGACATGGTGCAGAGCCAAGAGCCATCTCCTCGAAATCCTCCATGTATATATCTGCTATTACAGGGGATACAGGCGAACCCATAGCAATGCCATCCACTTGCAAATAGAATACCTGATTGAACACTAGATATCCAGATGTAAGGCAGTGTTCTAAAAGTTCAAGATATTCAATAGGCATCTTGTTTTTCTCTAGCTTCCGCTTGACAATTCTGATGCAGTCCTTTATAGGTATACTGGTAAACAGCGACTGGACATCAAAACTGACCATGGTTTCATTGCTAGCTAACTTAAGATCTTTCAGTCCGCTAACAAAATGGTAAGAATCCCTGACATAAGATGTTGTGTGACCACGCAGGGGAGAAAGTACCTTCGCGACATGTTGAGCCAGTTTATACGTCGGCGTATCGATTTGGCTAACGATTGGTACATTAGTTTTGTGTATTTTTGGTAACCCATACAACTTTGGAGGTTTAACACAACTAGGCACGAGTGATTTAATGTCAAGTTGTAATGTTTTTGCGTGTTTTGTTATTAACTCGGATGTTCTTTTAAGTATTTTTGTTGTAGGGTCTTTGTCAACAATTTTATAAGTTTTTTTCATCCGATAGCAATAATGACATTTTTTGGTTATAACCAAGGAGGATTCGAGGAGATGGCTCTTGGCTCTGAACCATGTCTACCTAGAATATATAAGCGGTACGTAGATGATACTTTCACAATTTTACCTACAGATAATATTTATATATTCCTAAACCATCTGAATTCTATTAATAACAACATAAAATTTACAATAGAATTACAGGCAAATAACTCTTTAGCTTTTCTTGATGTACTTGTAATAAAGAATCCTAATGGCACATTAGGCCACACAGTGTATAGGAAGCCTACCCATACTAACAGGTATCTCAATGGCGAATCTCACCATCACCCTACACAGTTATCTACCGTTGGCAAATCTTTGTTTCAGAGAGCTTACCATCTTTGCGACGCTGAACACCTAGGGGACGAGCTTCGACAGGTGAAGGGTGCCCTTCATCAGAACAAGCTGCCAGTTCCCCGCCAGCGTTGTATGAAGACCAACAAGCCACCCACAGTGGAGAGACAGCCAGCACTTCTACCGTTTGTGAAAGGAGTTACAGACAGGATTGGCAACATCTTAAGAAGAGCTTCTATTAAAACCATATTCAAGCCTAATAAAAAAGTGAGCCAATGCTTGAGACCCGTGAAATGTAATATTCCTTTGCAGTGTGCAGGTGTGTATAAACTAGACTGTGACTGTGGCTTGTCATACATTGGCCAAACAAAGAGGAGCATCGGGGTTAGGGTGAAAGAACACATATCCGATGTCAAGAATGGGCGTGTATTGCAGTCAGCTGTGTGTGAACATACAATGAATAAGTCCAACCACTACATCAGGTTTGATAAGCCACATATCCTCGCTAGGGAAAGTAGATATGTTCCTAGAATGATCCGCGAGGCTATTGAAATTCAAAAACATCCAAATTTCAATAGAGAAGATGATTGGAAACTATCTATCACCTGGGACCCACTTATTAAAAATTTAAAGTCCCAAATCCACCACACCAGAGACAAAGATACAGTGAGCTCATTCTGCAAGAATCCAGGGCAGTACGCGAGGCAATTGAGAAATCGATGGCGGTAGTTTGATATAATTAATTTTTTGTATCAACTGACAGACGAATGCCACCTCAGTCTACCTGTGACCACGGACTACTGTAAAGTGTTCGAAACGTCAGGTGTCCAAAAATGTATTTTCGAATACCAAAATATACGCGATTAATCCGGTTAAATAGTTTCACTTTATTTTCCTAGAATTCTAACTATATGAGTTAAATTTGTATCATTTAATTCGAGTACAGCATACAATAAATGTAATAAATAGTAGCACATTACTTAAATATATATTTTAATATTCACAAATAGCCGGTCACGGCGCAGTGATGCGTAGAGTGGCGTTGAGTTTCGTCATTTAACATTATAAGTTGCAAATTCGGGTAAACATAGAAATCTGGAGTGTATGGACACTAGAAGCCGACTACTATCGTACGAAAAAATTCTAAACAAATATTATATTAACTAGTGAAGTAATACTACAAAGAGAATACTTAGGTAGAATTCGATTTTAAAGCTAAATAATGGAATAGGATTATTTGATTGTCTTATATTTTTTAAAAGTTTCAAGGTGCTGTACAAATATTTATTAAATAAAAGAAAATAATAATAATTAATAAATAAAAAATTCTAGACTTGTTTGTAAGATAATATATTTTTAAACAGGAACTTACGGTTTTAAAAATAAAATCATATTGTGAAAATACTGGCAGCACTACGTCAAAGAAAATCCAAAGTATATTTTACATCTGTGGCAAAAAATAATATTAATATATTTTATCTGTAATCTTTCCTTTTCGTACACGCTCGTTGCGCAGCACGTGTGTAATTTTTATTTCGCTCGATATCTAGAAGAAAATGGACAAACCAAATGTTCTCGCCCGCGTCATGAAAGTTCTGGGCCGCACTGGGTCCCAGGGACAATGTACCCAAGTGAAGGTAGAGTTCCTCGGAGAGACCAGCCGTCAAATCATCAGAAACGTGAAGGGACCCGTTCGTGATGGAGACATCTTGACCCTTCTGGAGTCTGAGCGTGAAGCTAGAAGACTAAGATAAAATGGTAATTACATTAAATAAACTATTGACTGTAATATTCTATATGTATTTATGTTGTTAGTTGAATATACATCGTAATTTCTAGATCGACCGATGAAGAGTTGTCACTTTTCATTGTAAACCGCAGCTTAAATTTTGATGAAATGTCCTTTTCATTATATTTGATTCCATTTATCTCAGTTAAGTTACGTTTACTAAGGCACAATGCCAAGTATAATAATATCATTAAAAAATGACTTTGCTTTGCATTTTCGGCAACTATTAAATCGCGTCTGCAGTATATGTTTTTTTTTTATTAACAAAATTTAAAAGGTTTACATTTTGGTCAATAAAAAAGCTTATTTTTAATATTACGTTATTGAGTTAACCGAAGTGTAGTAAAGAGAGTGTAGAGAACATGTGTGGTCAAATGCAATGTTAATATTTTCCGTTCAATTTATGGACAACAAACATTCCCATCTTGATGTTGTGTCCAAGTATTTTTAATATAAATCCATATTATTTTAATATATAAATTAATATAATGCTTAATATTAAAATTTACTTTCAATATTGTTAATCCATTTCTTTTTCATTTTCAGGGTCAGCTCAAATCTTCGTTAGGTTAAATCTTTAAATTTATGTGTAACCAATTTCTATTATAATGTAACATCAAAACCGTCAAAGATAACAACTATCATAATGTAATCTGCTTAATACAGAAATAAAACACCTATCCTGCGTTTATTATTTATTTATTTTATATCCCTTTATTCCTCAAATATCTCGTGTTAAAGCTTACCTATTCCCTTATGTTACTACTAAAATCAAGTATTTATAATTAATAGATGTATTAAAATAACTGAATTTTTGAAAAAAATATGCCAATGAATTGTTATTAAAGTATAACAATAGACAATTTTCATAATTATTTTATATATTTTTAGGATTATATGTTTATTTAAATTAGTAACAGTTTATATTTCAATTATAAAATGAATTGTATATATGTGTTATACAGTTGGTATGAATTTGTTTATTAAATAGTTTGATATTTTTCTTCATATCTCTTAATATTTCTTCATAAGTAGAGAATTTTTAAATAAATAAATTTTAATGTAAATTGAAAATATAAATCTAATGTTATCATGCGGCGAACTGTGAATATTTCTATTTATGAAAAAAAATTAAATAGCTATTTTAAAAACATTTAATTTACAGAAAAAAAATGTATATTTTGAAGTGAAATATTTTTTTGAAATTGCTATTACATATTAAACTAATATTTTAATATCCTTGACATATGTAATCAGTTTAAAAAAATAAAACTAATTCTGGTGTCACATATATAATATCCATTTCACAGACGGAGAGATATATATTTCAATTTTGCATATTGTTTTGATGAAATTAAGATAATCTGCATACATAAGGTTTATTTGAACTTTGAACTTAGCTTATTTACATACAGCTTCACTATTTTTTAACTAGTCTTATATGATGTATTGGTAATATTCTTTAATAATAAATAAGTAGTTGAAGAGTTTATCATGTGTTGGTAAGATATTACAGTATTTGTTTAGGTTACTCCACAGTTATATATGTATGTGTCAAAATAAAACAAGAATATATAATATATAAATAAAACGAGAATAAGTATTTAAAGTACAAAAGTCCACTTTTAAAAATTCAATTTTATTCACAGTATTATAATTTCCATCATAATATTAATAATAACAATAACTATACATTTGTAATAATCACATATTTAGTAATAAAACAACAAAGGAAGATACATAAGTACACATTAGCAACCATCAGTTGATATCCTCATGGGAGTCCTGCATCATGACAAGTAAATAAAGAATATATTTACATGAACATAGAACTCGAATCACATGTTTAGAATGTAAGTAAATCACAAACATCCTCACAAAATAGTTGAATTGGAACACTTGG
The DNA here is from genome assembly GCA_032432895.1 of Dryadula phaetusa. Classification (NCBI taxonomy): domain Eukaryota; kingdom Metazoa; phylum Arthropoda; class Insecta; order Lepidoptera; family Nymphalidae; genus Dryadula; species Dryadula phaetusa. Next base: position 1,827,900 of record JAOYRS010000033.1, on the reverse strand, counting down.
TTGTACTTTGAGCACGTCGTAGTATTATTAGGACGCTATTAAGTGTCGTATTTTTCGTCTTCACACTGACTCGCCCAAAACAGGCAATTGCCGATGCCGCTATAGCATATTAACGTAACAGTCGCTAAGAAGACAACACTGCACACGATACACGGCTTTCTTTCTAAAAAGAATCCAATTAGATAAATCACCATAAACATGACGTGCGTATTCACTAACGCCGGATTTACGGGCTTTGGTATGAGAAGCACGGGGATCAGCCATTGTAAACAATACATTGCGATGTTGGCACAAAGTTAAAGATTATCTGATCTGCTAGGAAATTAAATAAAACACTATCAGTGTAGCTAGCGACATGTTATAAGCGCTATCATCCTCATTCCGTATAATAATGTCAAGGTATCAATTAGCTTTTTCGTGTGTCGACGTTCGAGTACTTTGGTTTTGACATTGACAGCTGTTTTTTTTTAATTTGAACTGCGGTAATTGGTGTTGGCAGTTGTCATTTTCGACTTGATTGTAAGATTATAAGATTAAAAACATATAATAAGATATGTTGAATATAAAGCGGATACAGTTTATTTTTACATTATGTATTGTTTATTCTATTATGGATAGTCTGTCCGTTGTCTAATCATTTCTAGAAATCAATGCGCAGGAAGTCTGGCAATTTTCCCTTTAGCTTTTTTATACATGACAATTCAGATATTTGGCGGGAAATTTGAAAAAAAAGATTGAATTGAAATTGAATACCGTAATAAAAATATATAAGTAGTTAACTAATTGAGTTCATAATAAATACTTTAAACTAGCTGTACCAGTGATTTCACCCTCAGAGACATTTCCTCGATGTGCGTTCTGTACCGCATATATCACTGGGAATGTTCTAGAGAACCGTTTGACCTGATGCCTGCCGCTGAATTCACCAACCGCACAGTAAGAAAAAAGTTAAATATTATCCATGCCACCTGGATACGTGGCGCTCAACAACTGTGCGGTGTGGCCGGAACTTCTTTCTACGTGCAACAGAATTGTAGAATGATTTACTTGCGGCAGTATTAGAAAGAAGAAAAGATTTAGAAGAAGAAGTTAGAACCGAGCAGAAGGCCATCTGATGGTAAGTGGTCACCTTCGCCCAAGGAAATCTTATCAACATTAGAGTTGTAGGTGTATTGCTGGTCTTGGGATGATAGTGAAAGGAGATGAAGATAAGGATGGGTGTAGCTCCCCTGGTGGTACACGATGTCGTGGACGGCGGTGATCAATTACCATCAGGTGACCCGCACGCTAGTTTGACTTGCCTTTTCCCTAAAAAGGCTTCAGCCACATGGAATTTAAGATCAATGAATTTTTACTTTATAATTCTAGAATAAAAGTAGCCTAAGCTACTTCTATATACATTAGATATCTGCCAGTGAAAGCCCCGTCAAAATCGGTGTAGCCCTTCCAGATATTAGCCAGAACAAACACTCAGACAAAAATAAAAAAAAATATATTTAGGTGTATGTACCGTGTATACAGACACATGCATTTAGTTGAAACTAGCTGTTATAATGATACAAACAGATACTGAATTTTTTATTTATTTGTATAGGATAAAATCTCTGACTTATTATAAATATTAAGAGCAAATCTGTCGTTGATTTACCACTTAGATGTATATTGTTAGAATAATTGTTTAGAATGTTAGACACTATTTGCCTAAATAAGACATTTAACAAGGTAAGAACCTAGTGAAAGATCATATTATTTTTACTAACACAAATAGAAAATTGTATATTGAATTGAATAGCGGAACATAACACCGTATCTATCTAACCACCGCGAATTGGTAGTGAACCTAAAACCGGAGCTGTAACGTATTAAGTATATTAGAATTATTGATAAAATGGTGTAACAGTGATATATGGAGGGAAAGAAATTAAAAGTTCTATTTGATGTTTTTTTTATGACACTTGATACAAGGTTCTTTCAAATTGGATGGCTTATACTCGTTATTAAAATTATCCATTTTGATAAGCCAGGGCTCAGTTTCTTAGAAGTCGCACACATCTAACATTCGGTATTTAATAAAAAAAACATGATTTTCAAAACACAAGTAAATTTATATTTATGATATACATCCTTCAGAAATATGATTAGAAAAAACGCATTATAGTAAAATTACACATTAAGAAACGAAAAGCTTCACGTTTCCCGCCAGCCAAGACGAGGTGTCTTTACCACATCTTTTCAGATCAGAGAAATGGAAAATAATTATTGTTTTTTTTTTCATTCATTGTCGTATACAATTACTTTCTTAGTTAAAATCGAAGTCAAAATATTTTTTATTTATAGCACTTTTGAATTGTCAAATAAAAACACAATAAAAAGAAATAAAATAATAATACAATTGTCAGTATTGTCAGTCATAAAAGCTATCACGAGCTCGGAAGGTAGTTCTGACAACACCTGCCAAACGGTGTCTAGTGACAAAAACGCGGTACAAGAAATCAATAATACTTAAGCAAAAGGTATAAGTTCAAAGGAAGTAACCCTGTTTAATAATTGAAGTGTGAACATCGCAACTAACTAGCCAATCTTCCCCGACCCTCGTTATTTACTCAGCTTTGAGAGAAATTCGCAAGCTTCGTACACTTTGTAGTTGTTACGCAAGGGTTAAATGAATCAGAAACGTATGCAAATTGGTGTCTTAAGATAGACAGACTTGTTTTATCATTATTTAATATAATGTGATCGTGGCGCAGTGGTTGTGGGTTCGATTCCACTCGGGGGAATATTTAAATTATTTTTATTTCCTCACAAGTCAAAATGCGGCGTTGAGCTTCGCCACTTAACACGCAATGTCTCAAAAGCGGCGTACGGAGTGTCTTGACACTAAGTACTTTCTGTCTACTCTACTATGTGGGGTAAAAGCGTGAAGCTTAAAAGAAAAAAATAAACATTTACATATTTGTTTAATTTTAACATTTGCGTAGGTAAATATATAATATATTTTATTAGAAATTATAACGTATGTTTTTTGTACGTTTTGCTAAATGAGCGTTGTATCGAAATTCCACTCAAGGCAATTGCGTTTAAAAATAAAAATATTTCCCTTGATTGATTATGCTTGAGATTTCTTTCGTTTACATTTGATATGCTGTTAAATTTATATCTCTATATTAGTTTTTAGCTGAATTCACAAAGAAAAACTAAAAAGGCCCGACGTGGCGCAGTTATGGGTTTGATCCCCACTCAGGGGAGAGATTATATTTAACTTATTTCCATTACCTCTCTCTGGTAAGACAAAACGCGGCGTTGAGATTCGCCACTCTTGTGTGTCTTGACATCAGGTATTTCTTATCTACCCTTAAATGTTTATATATTTTACAATAAAGATATTGCTTACATATGCTTAGACAAGGTGCTGTGTTGGATTTCAGTAACTACTAGCACAGTGTGTTGGAACTAAACGGAAGAAAATAGAGATTTGTCACTACGTTTGCTCTGTCTCTCTAGTTTCTGTGGTATAAATAAAAATTGTCGTATAATTAAAAAACCGAGCATTATATGGTACGAACTTTCCTCATAAATCTGTTAACAAAACATTTATACAGAGAAGAGACTAACGAATTATTTCATTAAACTAATTAAAAAAATTATGTAACACACAACTTCCCAAACAGTATCAGGAACATGAAAAATTAGGATCTACATCATTAAAATATAAAAAAAAATCGTTCAGAGTTAAAAGCCATATATAAAAATAAAACGTTATAAAAAAAACGTAGGTAGCATATTTAATATTTTAATTAAGCATTCATTTTTTTTATTAGGCATATATTACAATTAGTGTTTCATATCACTCAATACTCCAAGAAGGTTTCCAGCTTCATCTCGCTTATCAGTCATCCCGAACATATTGTATGGGAACACCTAAAAGCTTATGTGACTGAAGATTAATGGTCAAAGCTACAAAAACCCATTTGATAGCTCATTGGCGCATGCGCTTCGCACGAGGCGTACAGTATCCCTCATCCCACGGCCGCTTTCCCGCCAGTGACGTCCTACACCCCCGCCGGTACAAGCGCCCTTTTGCGATCCCAAAAATCCTTTATAACCATCTGCCAGTGAACTCTCAGTCGTAAAGTGAATGTAAATCGATTAGCTAAATTCAAACATGTCCCAATTTCAGTGCCAATCTATGGTGGAAGCGTTAAAGGACATCTTAAAAACCATATTAATCACCACCCATTTGTTGTTCCCCATTATGTGCCACGATGGCGAAAATGAATCCTTTTAGACGATAAAGCAATCTGACAATAATTACGACAATAATTATTACTATTAAAATAATTGAAATTTCATAAAAAAAAAATAAAAAATGGCGAATACAGCACATTAAATGAGACGTCAGAGATCTCGCGATTTGTATGCACAACGGTCTTTGGACAGAATGGAAATGAAAGAGTTGAGAGGGCGTCTGGTAACACTGGAAAATGGTCATTCCACGCATCGAACCCACGTCATGTATGGGGCAACTAACCAAGCTTTTGAGGACACGAGCCCTAACCGGCGTTCCTCTGAAACACCCACGAGTAAAGCAAGTTCTGCTGACGAAAGACCTGGGTGCAAGCCAGAAGGTGCCGAGTGTGAAAGAGAATCTTGGGACAGCAAGCTAACTTTTCTGCTAGCAACAGTTGGGTACGCTGTCGGCTTGGGAAACGTATGGAGGTTTCCATATTTAGCCCAAAAAAACGGAGGTGGTGCTTTTCTGATTCCTTACTTCGTGATGCTAGCGATTGAGGGTATACCAATATTTTATTTGGAGCTAGCGATTGGCCAGCGTTTGAGGAAGGGTGCCATAGGTGTGTGGCACCAAGTGTCACCGTACTTGGGTGGTATAGGGATCAGCTCCGCGGTGGTTTCCTTCAACGTGGCGCTCTACTACAACTCAATTATCGCATGGTGTTTGTTCTACTTCGCGCAAAGCTTCCAAGCTGAACTGCCCTGGTCTGAGTGTCCTAAGAAGTATTTCAGTAACGGATCCTACACGACGGAACCGGAGTGCGCTGTAAGTTTAGATTATTATTGCAATTATAATGATTTACTTTTCTATTAAAATAATAAAATAATTTAATCAAACTTATTATTATTATAGATTAGTGGAATTAGAAATAGTTTTGAGAAAATAATTTAAAACATAATTTGGTGTTCTAAGTATCTTTTGATATTTAAACATCATAGATTGTGTGTAGTATACTAGGTACATAATGGCTGACCCTGGCTAGACCGGGACACATGTCAAGTAGAATAAGATAATAGGTCCATAATAAACAATTTTTTAGTTAAAATCTTCAAAAAATTAATCGGATTTTGATTTATTTTCCACGCTAAATAGACGATTTAAAATTGAAACTTTAAAAATTTCTATAAATAAATAAAAAGCTTCTTGCATTATCCCTCATAGCAAGGAAGTCAGAGACCTAACCTAAACCTAATATCCAGACATTTCGTTGACTGCTTTCCGCTCGAAAACTAGAATTAAGAAATTCATAGTTTACATTATAATTAATTAATAAATTAGTTGTGGAACAGTGTATGACTGCAAGTGCTTTAGGATGTGGATACAAACTCGGATTTGGGAATGTATTTCATTCATTAGTGCAGTGACCATAGAATTCCGTAGTATGAAGCTAGAAAAATATATTAAAAGGCGCGGCGCTGAATTCCGCCACTCAACGCTGCGAATTCAGGAGGGGCGTGGAAGACGGAATGTTTTGACACTACCTCACTTTGACTACCCTGTTATATCAAACTGTAATAATAATGTAGAATACCTAAATAATGAAAGAAAATAAGTAATTAATAAGTAAATTGGAAATTATACATTGAATAGATCTAGATTGCTCATCTCTTAATTAGATTTCAAGTAGAAATAAGAATTAATTTTGAACGCCTTTGATGTGTGTGGCATATACGTAGTGGAATTGTCTTTTTTAAACGTGATTCGGTTGAAAATTGAAAAAAAGGGAAAAGCCCGCTATCATATTGATTTTTTACATAAGAACTATGAACTGATGCGTTACATTATTGAGTTAATTGCTTAGAATAAAAAAAATGTCTAAAATTATTATTATTCTATGATTTATAATAATCGTCTGAAATTGAAAAGATTTTGTCTTTATCGATAGTATTAGCAAAAAATATTGACTAGTAGTGATGTGTCTACTTTTGCTATCAGCCCTTCAAAGTAGTTCACACAGTTCTTTTAGTTATGGTGTTTAGAACGTGCCCATTGGGAACAAATCCATCGCCTATGTCGGTAAAAAGAGATAAATACACTCTATGATAGATTTCATGCTAATAAAAGGATTCTCTGAATTTCATTTGTACACCAAGTATAAAGTAATTATCTTGGTGACTTGTCTATATAAAGAGGTTAATTACTGTGGAGGGGGCGAAAGAAATATGCAAGGACCGTAGCGTTTGGCGCTCCGTTCTCTCTGACTACCACGTCAAGTTAAAATAATAAAGTGACTGAACACCGAATGCTCTCTGCCTCTCATCTTCATACTTTTTCCAAAAATATTTTAAATACGTAATAAAATTTTTGGTTTTAGCGATTTTTACACATTTTAAAAAGAAACTATTTTTACCTGGTAACGTTTCTCTATATTTTGATATCTGAAAATACATTTTTACGGAGGACATCAGAAGTAGGATCACTTTTAGTTGCATCAGGGATGCCAGGATGAGTATTCGCACGATTGCTTCAATTCTTGTGAATGGTATTTCAGAAAGGCCCTCTGACTCATCGTAGACGAGGCCTTAATGAACCATTGGAGCAATCCTTATAGCGGCCATAGTATCAAAGGCCAAAACAATTACACGTATCGGGGTTATAAACCAACTGTCATTCATTGACAGAATTTTAAAATGCACTATATCGGCCTCGACCTCGTGACGACCATCTAGAGCCTATCAGTCTATAGCTGATCAGATCGTACAGATGTCCAATGGACGTTGTCTATGCTCTAAATGAGGTCTATGACGGAATATTCCCAGCCCAACCGACTATTCGCTCCTTGAGAAGATCTAAATATACGGGTGCTTCTATCACAGCAGACTCCCAAAACACATTGTACTTGGTCCACACAGGCGGAAAAGGTGGACCTCATACACAAGAGGTACCGAAGGGGAGTAAGCTCACGCATCCTTACTGTTAAGGAGTCTCAGGGACTAACATACAAGTCCGTAGTTATCATCCAGGCAAAATCTTCTAAAAGCGCCATCCACGACAGCGTATCACATGTTGTCATCGCAATTACCAGGCACGCTGTTGAATGTATGTACTACACCGACGCCAAAGAAGACACAATCGGCAGGTTCATCCATCGAGCAAACAAAGCTTCCCTAACCGATATAATTGATTACAACTTAAAAACGGCAATCTCTCGAAGAGGCATGGATGCAGTCCGCAAATTAACTGGACAACGCGTTGCCACCCCGAACACATGAGCTACTATTAACTTATATATATTCCTATTTTTTTATAAACCATATATATTTCTGAGTTCCTTGCAGTGTGTCAGGTGCTCTCCACCCGTCATAATAAAAACAATACAAAAGCCACATAAATTATAAATTGAATCGTTAAAATATTTACTATTTTTAAAGTGTTATTCCACACTTAGGATTAGAAAACAGCTTTGAAAAAACGTATAAAAATTTTGAACGCAGCGGGATTCGAACCCGCGCCTCTTGGACGGTATCCAACACCCATAAGTCCGTGGTTTTTAACAAAAAACCTCACAAAAAAAAAAGAAATCACAATTATTATAAAATACATTTTTAGTACATCTTACACTTCTAACATTTAACAGAATATTTTTTGACTATGGAAATATGAAATTATTTCATTTTATAACAATCATTTCAAAATTTTATAAATATATGTCCTTTTCAATTTTTTTTGCTTAATTTAATATTATAGGGATTTATTTTAGCTTCACGCCTTTATGCCGCATAGCAGGGTAGACAGAAAATACCTAGTGTCAAGACACTTTGTACATCGCATTCTACATAATTTGAGACATTGCGTTTTCAGTGGTGGAACTTAACGCCGCACTTTGTCTTATTAGAGCGAGGGAGAGAAAATAATCTAAATATAATCAGTCAAAAGGGAAATTAATTACTACAGTTTATTCAAAATAATATGTTTCCGTAAAAGAAAAGATTATGCGAGCGTTATTTATTTGTTATGCAAATAGTCTCATCAGAGAGTCTAATACAATTATTCACATCGAGCTCATCCCAATGGCTACATTTCATATGATATTCCTGCGTATATATATATATATAATATATATATATATATATATATATATATATATATATATATATATATATATATATAAATATTTCTTCTGTATCCTCGGAAAGACTTTCCTTATATATGGTACTATGTAGAAACTATAAGAAATGAGAAAAATCATGGTGGCGCAATGCAACTGTTATACATTATTATTTCAATTATTATCTCAAATTTTAGGTTATTGGTTCAATTTCACTGTGGTCGTCGGGAGTTGGGAAACTTAGTAAAATAATAACTTCTTCCTATATTCACTAGAAATTAAGACATTTCGTCACGAGTTGCTGAACTCAACGCCGTGCTTTATGTTGCAAGACCGAGAAATGAGACAAAAAAATTATAGTTTCATACTTTATCCCGCATGGCAGAGGTTTAGGTAAGCTAGTGTCTATACACTCCTTTGACTGTTTTCCGCCCAAAATCGAGATAATGCGTGTGAAGTGTTAATGTAGTCAATAAATAAATTGAAAAAAAAAACAATTAATCAGTAAAATGATCCGAGTGGAAATCGAACCTAAGACCATTACATTTTAGAGAGATTCCCTACGCTACATAAACACTTATATAAAAATAGAAAAATGATCTCCATACAATCTGAAATTGAAGCTTCCAAAAGCAAATAAATGCGTTTGAGATTATGTCGTGGGAGCAGAAAATTCATTTTCCTCGGCGTGTCGCCGGGTAATACGGGGATGTAGTCAATTGAAATATCCTTGGCAATCTAAGTTATTTACTAGAACGATGCATGTAAATGTAGGTAAATAGAATTATATTGCTATTCGGCTTATTCGGTTTCATTAAAAATATTCTATAGTAAATATATATATGACGAAAAAATAATTTCAGAAAATAAATAATAGCAAGGTCGGATCTGTTAACGCGATTGGCTGTGGGTTCGATTCCATTTCATAATTGAGATGGAAAATCTATATTTAAGAGAGAAAAGTAAATAATTGTTTAATATTTCGATTATATTCCCTTTTGTCTCCATCTATCTAGTATTTTTTTTATCGTAAAGAAATTTGTCACGGATATTCTCCTCACCGGGATGGTTTTGTAGGGCGAAGCTGTACACTGATATACCGGTATACCGGTATGATTCGTGACCATGGGCTGTAAAAATATTGATATTTAAAAAGCTTTTCTTTGAAGTTTGAATACAAACGTCGAATTTTCTTAAAATTAAATACAAAAATATACACTATTAACTAGGTTAAATATTTTAAATAAAACAGCAGCAGCAGAGCAGTCAACCTGTGACCACCGCTACTGTAAAGTGTTCGCAACGCCAGGTTTCTAAAAATCAATACAAAAATATACGCGATTAATCCAAATCCGTTTAAAAAAAAATTTTAAATGTGAATAAATTACATAAATCTTTTAAATGTGAATAAATTACATAAATCTCATAAAATAGTTTCATATATTTATTTTATTAGCAAGCTTTATCTATAGTCAGAGAGAACGGAGCGCCAACCTCTCCGTACATGCCCTCGGGACTCCTCATTTAAAATTTTTATAAATTTCTATGTACTAAAATCTTAATACAATTTTTCATATCTTAATACAATTTACATTTATTTAAGGGAGGCCGGTCGTAGCGCAGTGGGATAGTGTCTGACTGTAAACACGATCGGTTGTGATTTAGTTCTCCACTATGGGAAGTTATTATATTTAAATTTATTTTCACTTCCTCATTCTGGTAAGACTAAGTGCGGCGTTGAGTTCCACCACTCAACACACAATGTCTCGAATTCGATGGAAAGCGAAGCACGGAGTGTCTTGACACTAGCTACTTTCTATGCCATGAGGGATAAAAGCGTGAAGCTAAAAAAATCTTTTTCCGGTAACAATAGTACGATTTCGAATGAAAAGCAGTCAACGGAGTGTCTAGACATTAGGTTGTCTTCGACTGCTATTCGAGAGAAAGTGTGAAACTGTTTTTTTTTCTTAATCAGAAATTTAGCGAGTGGACCATAAATAATATATAAAATTTATTACACGAGATTTATGTGCAAAATACTGAAGTGTCTAAAGAATTCCAAAGTTTTTTTCATTTCTTCCTCAAAGCTATGTTCCTACTTCCTCGGTCGACATTTTGCCCCATACTCTAGTAATTGTTGATCGGAAATACCTCACAGAGTATAACATCAGTCTTTTATTGCTTTGTTTAAGCGTCTTGTCTTGGTTTTGTCTGTAATAAATAATAATTTATAACAATAGTTTCATTATATTCAAAAAAGATATTTTGATGATGATGATGATTTTTGTATCTTTTTGAAAATTCGAATCATAATATTCTTGTGAACTAAATACTTCCAAAATATATCTCAAGTGTGTATATATATATATATATATATAACAATTGAGATATATTTTGGAGAGTTATCTATATATATATATATATATATATATATATATATATCTTATAATCCTAAATAAAAGTAGCCTAAGTCATTCCTTATTACCTAATCTATCTGCTAGTTAAAGTCCCGTTACATTAATTAAGCCATTCTAGAGTTTAGCCAGAACAAACAGATATACAAAAATTATTAGAGGACGGGAGTAGCAGTGGGAGAGCGACTGAGTGTAACCGTGATCTGTTGTAGGTTCAATTTCTATTCGAGGTAATGACTATAATTAATTATATCAATTCCCTCGCCCGGATAAAATAAAGCACGGCGTTGAGTTCCGCCAATCAACACTTTATGTCTTAAATACGGCAAAAAGCGGAGTGTCTTGACACCAGATAATCCTGTCTGCCTTGCAATATGGAATATAAAGCGTGAAGCAAAAATTCTAAAAAATCTCGAATCAATAGCTTAAATTGGAATTAGCGCTGATAGCGGTAGTACTACATCGATCGTTTACATCCGTAGAGCTCTCTCAAAGCTCAGTCCCATAAACATTACGTAATTGTAAGTAGATATTGAACGAATCTTATATAGACATTTTCCACTTCGATTTAGGTAAATTAAATATTTTATATTAGTTATGCCCTCGACTTTGACTGCGTGGAATTGAACAGCTCTAGATTTCTGATATTTTAATTCTAAAACAAAAGTAGCCTTACTTACTCCTTGTAAGATTAATTATTCTATACCTCAAAATCCCATCAAAATCAGTCCAGCCGTTCCAGAGATAAACCAGAGTAGACAAACATACAAAAATTTTAAAAATGATATTTTACAAAAAGGCGAGCTTGGAGTAGTCTAGAAGTTCGACTCAGGCTTCTTTAATATTAATTTAACCTTTATATATCTGTCATAAATACCATTATCCCGAATAGCAGGGTAGTCAAAGACAGCCCAGTGTCAAGACATTTCGTTGACTGCTTTCTTGTGTTGAGTGGCGAATTCAATACCGCACTTGAAGTTACCAGAGCTAGAAAACTGTAAATATTATCATTCATATAATCATTCCCCTGAATGGGGATGAGCCTACTACTAACGCTTACAGTCAGATGCTGTCCCACTGCGCCACGATGGATATGTTCATACATTTTTGTTTGTATGTCTGTTTCTTCATTTATGCGTCCAATCACGTAAAAAGTACTGGATAAAGATAATTAGAAGTAAACTCATAATTACTTATATTTACGTATATTCTTGAAAGGAATATAAAATCAACAATAATACACTGTAAGATCTTTCATTTTCGCGATTGTTACACATTTTAAAAGAAACTATTTTAATCGGATTAATCGCGTATATTTTGGTATTCGAAAATACATTTTTGAACACCTGATGTAGACACCTACCTGTGACCACGGACTACTGTAAAGTGTTCGAAACGTCAGGTGTCTAAAAATGTATTTTCGAATACCAAAATATACGCGATTAATCCGGTTAAAATAATTTCATTTGAAATAATACACTGTTTAAATACAATGCAATGAATTCCTCAGGTTCAAGTAACTAATAAGTTCCTATCATGTCTTTGAAAGCGAGAATTACATACAATATTAGTCTTTAAGTGAGTCCTCAAGCTGCAAATACCGGGCCTTCACGTAATTTAAACTCATAGAAATGGTATTATGATTTTGTTTTGGAAAAAGCGTGAAGTTAAATGAAACTGTAATTTATCGATTAACTAGTTGTTGCCCGCCACTGTGTTTGCTGTGACTTTATGACCCTTGCCACCAGATTAGATTTTTTAGTTTAGTTTAGTGACTATACGTCAATAAAATATTCCAGAATTTAACTACTTTTATTAAGCCCCATTTCATGTCTTATAAACTTTCTCATCTAGAACTAGATGTTATGTGAATGGGAAAGACAGTTGAGAACATAACGAGGATATGTCATGTTAAAGATATGGTGTATAATGGCAAAACTCATAGCGAAAGGCTTTGTGAATCCGCAGCAACGCCATACTTTGTCTTGCCAGAGCGAGGAAATGAAAATAATTTAATTACAATCTCTCTCCTGGAAATTCCCAGTGGGATTCGAACCCTCAACCGAACGCGTTTATGGTCAGACGCTGTCACCTCGCCTGGCCTCGGAAATTATCGATAGTTATTTGTATAAATATATTATTTATATGTATAATATATTTTTTTACACAATCACGTAATTTCAGCTTCAAGCTTTTATCCCACATACCAAGGTACACAGAAAGTAACTAGCGTCAGACACTCTGTACTTCACTTTCCGCCGGATTCGCGACATTGCGTGTTGAGTGGCAGAACTCTACACCGCGATTTGTCTTACCGAGCGAGGAAATGAAAATAATTTGACTATATTCATTCCACTGAGTGGGGACCGAACCCTCGTCGTATTTACTTGGCGAAACGTTGGCAATTGTAGGAATCAAAATCTATAGGTTTTGAAAATCCAAATCCTTTACGCATCATATTCATCTTAATGACTTAATACGCTTTTTTTTATATTAATTCATTATTGTTTTCAAAAACATCCTATACTTTATATTAGTTCCAATACTTGAACATGAAATAGTAAAACCATATAGCGAATTTTCATAATTAATTTTTTCTTACTTAAAATTTCTAAAAAAATACAAAATTATGTCAAAAGTATGAACATTGTAATAGTAAGCAATACATGCAATATGAATAAAAGAATCAACTCTCTATTAAGTATTAGAGTATTAGCCACGTCTCGTACGACCTTACTCTAGTGAAGATTAAGTACTCGACGGTCTCCACAATCTGTTACAGGACATTCTTTTTTAAGCTTGACTAGATTAATATCGATTTTGTACAATTACTTATCGTTATGATATAAATGAAAACTGATATATATATATATATATATATATATATATATATATATATATACACAAATGATAATGATACAAAGGCCGATCGTGGCGCAGTGGGAAAGAGTCTGACTGTAAACGCAATTATTTGTAAATGCGATCGGTTGTAGATTCGATTCTCACTCGGGTTAATGACCATATTTAAATTATTTTCATTTCTTCACTATGGTAAGACAAACCTTGGCGTTGAGTTCCGCCACTCAACATGCAATGTCTCAATTTCAGCGGAAAGCGGAGTACGGATTTTGGCACTAGGTTATTCTTGTCTGCCCTGCTATGCGAGATGAATACGCGAAGCTAAAAAAAACGAAATATTGAAAAAAAAACGGATCTCGACACTCGTTATAACGTCTGTAATATATCTAAATGTAAACATATAAGTAATTTAATTATTTTCCTAATCTACGCTCTCAACCATGGCTGGAAGCAAAGAATTAAATATGTACCCAATATGTCCCTCTATGCGTTCTTTGTTTTGCGTTAAAAACGTGAAACTTAGAAAATTTGTCAGTTAGCATGTAGAAGTGTTCTTTTTAGACTTGCTTCAAGATTGCGAGTTGGTGCAAAAACGATGAGCTTTATTTAACTAGACCGAGAAGTGACCTAACTAATATACACGTTCAGTGAACGATAACAGAAGATATCGAGATATAGAAATAAACGACTGTAACAGAAGATATCAAGATATAGAAATAACTACTGTACCAGACTTATTGGATGACAATGTTATCTTAATAAACTAAATTATTAATAAGGTCTTTGATTTTTGCGATTTTTACACATTTAAATGATGTTATTTTAAACCAGATTAATCGCGTATATTTTGGTATTCGAAACACCATTTTTGGACATCTGACGATTCGAAACACTTTAACAGTAGTCCGTGGGTAACAGATAGGTAGGTGTTCCAGTTGTTGTTTTAAGAAGATTGTTTTTTTATCTGTTGCATTTTTTAACATTTTCTATAGTTCTTACTAATTTTAAAATATCCAAGTTTTTGACGCGGCCGGTAGTAGAATGCCTAGCTTAGCGGTCAGAGACTTGACGTTTCTAAAAGGCGCGGGGGTCGAATTCTGCTGCGTTCAAGTTATTATACGATTTTCAATATTTTTGTAACAAATATATTTTCTATAGTTTTTCTCTCGACGTTCCTTAATCGCTAACACTATGTTATTATTAAAGTTATGCTTTCATCTTACAGACGTCTTTTTTAATCGATGTTCTGATATATCGATAATTTAGCAACGTCATTAACAAGTCGAGTTGTCATTTGGATACAACTTCCCTAAATTGGCTGAAAAGTTGATTAACATTAATTACCTCCCATCGATTACGGTATAATTAAATTAATCTAGTAACGCGACAACGCTCGTCGTTCTTGAAACAAAATGTGAAAACTTTTTAGTGTAGTGTTTTCTTTTAAATTATATCTCAAAAAAAACATTTTTTGGATTAATAATCTGTATTGTAAATAAATGAAGTATGAATACTCGGTATATATTAAAAAATAACACGCTCTTACAATGAATTGTAGTCTGGGGTAGTAGACAGGGGATACAGATTTAAATAACTTTTTTATTGTTAGTATGAATTATATATTACGATATATATAATTATAATATATATATTATATATATATATATATATATATATATATCTATATATATATATATTATATATATAATATAAATTCGAAATTTTTGCCCAGTAGATGAGATCATTATCGTTGGTTTAAGAAAAGAGAGATATTATTTTTAATATTTAATTTAATACACTACAAGACTAGTCTGTATCTTTTTTTCTTATTGTTACTAATTTCCCAATTCAATATAATTATAATCAGCTAATTAGAACTAATAATATTATTTAAATTAAGGCGTAATTGACAAACTAAATTACCTTAATTCTTCAAAGTGCATTGATATAAATTATTTTTCATATTGAATTTGTAAAACTAAACATATTTTAATATTATTAGATTTAATCTGTGATTTGTTTTTAAAACTGTCAGTTTTTTCACTTTTATAGTTTACGTCAAACCAAGAATGTCAAGTTAAATTATTAATATTTTACTGTTTTGTTAAAAAAAATTCTGCTACCCAAAATTATTAAGAAATAATCCTTTGGCACAGAGAATGATATTTATTTTAATATTTTACAATTTTTTTTTAAATCCCAGTGCGTCATATTTTATACGTTTTAATAATTGCGCTTCACGCATTATCCCGCATACCACGGTAGCTAGAGAGAACCCTATTAAGAAACCCGTTTACCACACTCCACCCGAAATGGAGACATTTCAATCATCTATCTAATACAGACAAACAAAAATTAGAAGTATTATTTAAGTTGCCATAGTGATTTTGCTATTAAGTGCCTCTTGCTTGTATCCGCGAAAGCTGCGAGTTCGATTCTCGTTTGAATTTAAATGTTTAATTTATTTTTATGCCTGGTAGCATAAACCGCGGTGTTGTGTTACGTCACCTATGCAATGGTTTAATTAGAGCGTATTAGCGAGGTTCTTCTTATATATTTTGTTATTATCTAACACCCTACTACTTTTATCTAATTATTGTTTTAGGTTATTGTTTTATATTATATTTATTCTATTAAATATACGATTACTTAAACTTTCTTATTTTTATATGTATTTAGTTTTTTAGCTTCACGCTTTTATTCCGCATAGGCAGGGTAGGCAGAAAGTACCTAGTGTCAAGACAATCTGTACTTCGGCTTTCCATCGGAATTCGAGACTTGCTATTGGGTGGTGGAAACTCAACGCCACTCTTTGTCTTACCAGAGCGAGGAGTTGAAATAATTTAAACTCCCCGAGTTGGGATCCAACCCATAACCGGTCGCGTTACAGTCAGACGCTGTCATACTGCGCCACGACCGGCCCTCTATGCATGCATTTAATTAGAATGCATTTATAGTATTATTATTATTACTAAACAGAAAAAATAATTTATTTAATTAAATTTATATTAGGATAAGTCACGAACTTAACAAAAGGGCTTTGCCAGCAAAAACCTGTATGTACATATTGATATTCAAAATACACCAGTTTGGCGGATTTCCGTTTGGGATAACTTGTTAATGTAAGCTGGCGATGTAGAATTAATATGAGGTTATTGAAGGGAAAATTACATTACATTTTTCTAAATAAAATTTAAATTTGATTCCGGGCGATTGGTTGTGGGTTCACTTCCTATTCGGAAAAATGATTATATTTGATATTAACTTTACTTTCTCCGCTCTGATAAGACAAAGCGCGGTGTTGAGGTTGTCATTAAACGCACAATGTATCGATTTCCGGGAGGATACCAATTTACGAAGTGTCTTGACACTATTTTGTTTCTTAAATAATCGGGATTAAGCGTTGATTGTACTATCAGACTTTAAGTTAGTTTCACATTTATAATAAAACAAGTTTAATATTTTCTTAATAGAATTGAGGCCGGTCGTGGAGCAGTGGGACAGCGTCTGACTGTAAACGCGATCTATTGTGGGTGCGATCCTCACTCGGGCAGTGATTATATTAAAATATTTTCACTTCCTCACTATCGTTTCGCAAAGTGCGGAGTTGAGTTCCACCACTTAACCATGCAATGTCTCGAATTCGTGGAATGCGAAGGAGTACGGAGTTTCATGACACAAGGTACTTTCTGGTATACCCCTGCTATTAGCATAACTCAGCTCTCCGAGTCGGTTTTTGAACTGTTACGGGCTGATTTACCGATGATTCAAAATATACTTTTTCAATATTGTTGTTTGTTTTGTTTGTTGTTTCTATGTCTAATTAGACATGGGTTAGGTAGGCAACTCAACGCCGCGCCTTGTCATATAATTATAAGCATTCTTCCATAGAAAATCTAACTCACAACTAATTATGCGTGTTGAGTGGCTGAACTAAACGCTGCGCTTGTCTTATCAGAGCGAGGAATTGAAATAACCTGATTATTTAGGGTTCATTTCCTTGTAATTTTTTTTGAAACATTAGTCTAAATAAATAGATACTAAGTTGCGCTTAGTAACCAAATTTTAGTGATTTATGAAAAAAAAGCATAGTTTTTTTGTAAAAAAAAATTGTAAATAAATCGTAGGATTTATAATTCATTGTGTGGTAATAATTTAAATTATTCTCACTTCCTCGCTCTGTTAAGACAAAGTTCAGCGTTGAGTTTCACCACTCAACACGCAATGTCTCGAATTCGGTGGAAAGTGAAGTACGGAGTGTCTTGACACTAGGTACTTTCTGTCTACCCTGCTAACGTGATAAAAAGCGTGAAGCTAAAAAAATTCAACCAAATTTGAGGTTTCTTGAACTCTAAAATAAGTTGAGTCACGAGAAGAATACGAAATAAAGTTCTAAAAGAAAGTTAGCGGAAATTTGGTATAGACGGAAATGAAATTATAATAAAGATACTAAAACTTGACCGTTATTATGCCAGTTTTGAGGAGTTCTTTTTATATTTTATAAAAGAACACATTGTATATGCAATAAAATATCTTATCTATGATTATTGGAGATTAGTTAATATTCGATATGAATCAATCCTTGAGGTTGTGGTTAGATTCCCACCCGAGGGAATGATGCATAATAAATTATTTTGATGTACCTCGCTCTGGTAAGACAAAGACAAGTGCGGCGTTGGTTCCGCTAGTTTAATACGCAGATGTCTCTAATCAGCGGAAAGCGGGGGGACCTTGCTATATACCACTTGCGATCCACGTCGCTATGCGGGATAAACGACCCTAAGACAATAGACAAAGAGCGACGCACCCCACCAATAGGTAGAATGGTTTCATTTTTTGCCTTTACACATTTTAATAATTACAAATGGTAATTGTAAAAAAAAATCTATTGTTTTTAATATTTACAAATATGTATTGAAATCGTAAAACCGCACGTTTTAGAGTTGGCTTGCATCCAAAACAGAATCGCCAACGACATATTAGAAGAGCAACTTTGACCTTTTTAAGCCGCTTTCAAGTATTCAAGTGACTGCTCGATGGCTAGATGCTTTCAACATATAAATTATTTTATCTTCGCCTAGTTGTGCTCGCGACTCGTTCTGCATTAACATCTTTGGGTTATTATTATATAATTCTAATAAGAAAAATAACCTAATTATTGCTTACCACATCCTCTTACTGCTTACTTATTATATATTATATTCTTCCGTTAAGTTAAAAGTACAGAAAATTAGTTTAATTATTTTCTTTTCTCCGCTCCCTGGTAAGACAAAGCACAGCGTTAAGTTCATCACTTAAAACGCAATGTCTATATTTCGGTGGAAGACAACAAAGTGTCTTGACACTAGGTGGTCCCTTGTGGACTATGTGGGATAAAGCTTGAAACAAACAAAAGATTGATGAAAATTTTAATATATATATATATAAAGTAATTTACTCGCAGACAGCTACAGTGTATTGCTACGTGGGTGTACGTGGGCTGGTGTGCCTCCTACGATAGGGTTACGTTGGAAGCTCTATTGAAATTATAATAGATAAACGTGTTACGCAATTATACTATATATATATTTAGTTACATAATGATAATTACTCTGGCCTATATAGGTTGGAGATGCGCATATCACCTTCTCCCTGCCCGCTGGCTTGAGATGGCAAAGCGAGTCTTCATGTGTAGTGGACCGAGCACCTGCGCTGCGGCCTCATTCAGTACGATAACTAACTCGCAGAAAGAGACCATTGCAGACAAGTTTTCCTCAGTATCCAGCTAGGCCTCCACCACAATAGGTAATGATAGATCACCATCAACCAACTACAGCCATCAAGACATGGCGTTGTGGGGTCCAAGTGGAGTAGTTAGCCACAGTTGCGATGCGCCGAATCGACGGGCGGATTACACTCAGTTTTAATTGCACGCCAGCGACAGCTATTTGGTGCGGATATTTGCAGAAGCAACCTGTTAGCACCTGCACCAACTTGAACGTCAGGACCTCCTCGTGGCTCAGTATTCAGATGAGGGCGAACTGCCTCTACCGTCGCTAGGCCTGACACCGGGGACTCCAAGTATTCCTACATCGTCAGATAAGAGCTTCAACCGCTCTTCCTCCTGATCCGCACGATACTTCCTCTCCGAGAGTGGTTGCCATCCATGACACCGTACGGTATCCCAACATTTCCCTCACTGCTACGACCGTTTTTAGAAAATTGTGTCCTTTACAAGCGGTGAGAGAATCGGCCCACACGGGTGCGCCGTATAGAACATTAAACTTCCGAGGGCACTGGATTAAACCCAGGTACTTGCATCGGGCCCATACCTCCACCTCTTGTCCCTGGACGCGTAGAGTAGCCCTACGTCCACGCAAAGATCCCCATCTTGCGTGGACAGTGAAATAGAAGAGCCTCTAATTTAGGCATAGATACAATGTATCTATGCCTAAATCAGAGGCTCAGACTGGCCTTTGACGTGATCAATAACAAGTTGGGCGTCTGATTTAGCCAGGCATACCACCTACTGATAATCGGTCCCCGGGCAGTGACGAGGTGCCATTCGTAAAGAAAATGACACCTAGGCCTGGAAGACAACGCAGGAGCCAATCGTACTCAAGGTTCCATAGTGTTGGGCCTAAAATCAACTTCTGGGGAACCCCACAGCAATCCCATCATCGTACGACCTGACCATCTCCCTGTCCTGAAAGTAGTCATCTAACAACAACCTTAGATAGAGAGGTACACCACGATACCGGAGAGCCTCTCTTCATATCTCAAACGGCAGGCTGTTTAAAGTCGTTGACCACGTCCAACGAGGCGACGAAAAGAACGTCTCTCTGCTGTCGCGGCCAACGACTGAGCTTTCAGGGCATCAATTGTTGAGCGGCCAGTTCTAAGCCCGAACTGAGCCTCTGAAAGACCCGAACCTACCTCCTATATGTGCTGGATGAGGGATTTCTCATGAAGTTTGCCCGTCTCATTCAACAAGATAAACGGTCTAGATAGAACGTGCAGATGGGGATCCAGAAAACGAGGTTAAATATTTTTTTTTTTTTTTTTTTTTTTTTTTTTTTTTTTTTTTTTTTTTTTTTTTTTTTTTTTTTTTTTTTTTTTTTTTTTTTTTTTTTTTTTTTTTTTTTTTTGACAACCTAGTGTCAAGACACTCTGTTGACTGCGTGACATTGTGCATTGTTTTACTGGAGCGTAGAAATTAAAAAATATAAATATAATAGTGGAAGTGGAGTGGAAATGGAACCCACAACCAATTGCGTTACAGTCAGCCACTGTCTTATTGCGTTACGATGGTCTATAGAATTTAAAATATAATAAATGTGGTACAGTGCCGACTGTATACGTGATAATATTACTAGTTTAAATTTAAAATTGGCCCACGGCCCCGGTCTGGTAAGACAAAGAACGGCGTTAAGTTCTATATTTATATGGACTGTAAAATAAAATTTTTGAACATATACGGTTATCCCTGCCATATAAAAGAGATACAAGCTAAAAATAATGTTTTTGAATTCTAACTAATAAATAAGTCGAAAATTTTATATATGAAATATAAACTTTTAACTTATATTTTTAATCATAAATATTTAATTGCACATATATTATCAAAAAAGTTAAAATTAGACGAACACGTCACTGTCTGTAATTATTATGAAAAAAATCACATACACATCAAATAAATATGAATAAATGACAAAAGAAACAGCGCGGCGTTGGATTCCGCATATACTGTCTCAAAACGGCAATAACATGGAAAACAGTGTTTCAATACTAAGTTCTCTGTGATTACCGAGCTATAGAGAAAACCTTAAAGGCGCATGCATATAAATAAATATATTAAAAATTCTATATAGTACCTGAGAAGGCTGGTTATTAGAAAGCAGTTGTGATAAGATCTGTTTGACAGTCTTCTTATCACCTTTCTCCTCATCCTCTTCTGTTCCTTCGAATTGTACATAAACGATATTAAAGTCAATAAATAACAAACAGAGGCCGGTCGTGGACCGGATCAGTCGTGGGATCAATTCCCACTCGGAGAATCATAATATTTAAATTATTTTCATTTCCTCGCTCTAGTAAGACAAAGTGCGACTTGAGTTCAAGCATTCAATACGCAATGTGTCGAATTCGGTGGAAAGCGAAGTACGGAGTGCCTTAACATTAGGTACATTCTAGCTATCCTGCTATGTGGGATAAAAGCGTGAAGCTAAAAAAAAATTAAAGAAAAAAAATACTATAAAATTTAACGCCTTTCCAGTTTCCGATATTAGTATGAACCAATTGTAATTATCTACTTCCAATGAGAATATTAATAATAAAAATATATAATAATTTTCAGTATATAATATTATGCCTATGATATCAAAATCTAAAATTACCTAAAATCGTATAAATAATTGACGTTATTAGCAAAATTCTCACCTGTATGTTCCTTGTCCGAGTCCTTTATTAGAGTTTCTATGAAAAAAAGAAAAACAGATTAATAATACACAAATAAGTATAAATAAAAATATTAATTATGGCATATATATATATATATATATTATATATATATATATATATATATATATATATATATATATATATATATATATATATATATATATATATATATATATATATTAAAAGTTTATTATTTACCTGCAGCATCAATACTTGTCATATCAGATACTTCGTCTGGGTCTGATTTATCGTCCGCTACAAAAAAATTATTCTTTAAAATATATCTAATCTATATCTTAATATATTATTTTAGTTATTATACGATAGATATTACCGTATTAAATAGCGCTTTCCACCGAACTCGAGACATTACGTGTTGAGTATGCGGAACTTAACGTCGCGCTATGCCCTTACCAGAGCGAGGGAATGAAAATAATTTAAATATTATCATTCTTCCGAGTGTGATTCAAACCCACAACCAATCACGTTAACGGTCTGTGGGCATATCGTGAGACGGTAGGCATCATCTACATTTATTTAAATAAACAAAATTACAGTGACTGTATGTAATATTAAATTAACCTCTTTTTGCATACACGGTACATATATAATATAAAAATATTTTCTTTTCCAATACTCACCTGTCTGTATTTCTGTCTGTTTGTTCCGATTAATCTCTAGGATGGCTGAATCAATTACGATAGCCTGATATAATATATAGTAACTTAACCTCTTTCTAAAGGTTTTTGATTAACAAAAAATACAATTTCAATATATCAAAATGGCGTGTAACAGAAAAACATTACAATTTTCTTACATTGCCATAAAATATCTCCCATACGGTCGATAAAGAAGTTTCACTTGAATAATAATGACAATAGAAATATAGTAAGTATCCTGGTACTTCCTGGTACTGCTGGTACCTGGACACCATATAGCACCCAGGAAGAATGAGGACAGAGTACCAGGCTATCATCCACTTACAGGAGGTGTCGGGCGCGGGCCGGTGTCGGTGCGCGTCGGAGCTGTCGCGCAACATCTTCTCGCCTTTGATGATGGCATCGTTGAACACTCCATAGTTTCCTCACTCGTTCTAGAACGTAAAAGAAACTTAATAAAATCTCTTTTATAGCAAAGTCTCTTTGTCAGATGTCAGAGTTGCAACGGAACTCAACGCCGCGCGCCTTATACAAAATAATTCCATTAAATGGGAATCACTTAGAGGATCTAAAGACATATTTATAATCGAATTATTCCTCTCATTAATTTAATAAAAATACTACTAAATAATAGTTCTCAGCAAAAACTTTCTACAAATTGAAAAAAAAAATTAAGTTATCAATACAATAATTAAATACTGTTCCTTATTTCATTTTCCTAAGGAAAATGTCTGAAATTTTAAAACACAGTACAAACCAGCCAACGATTTGTTATCATGCGTAGTTAGCGCTAGATGTATCTGGTCCATGTGCTGCTTGAACGCGGCGTAGGCCTTCTCCCCTTCGGGCTCCAGAGCGTTACTGAAGGCTTCGTGTCCTGTATACTCATTATATTTCTTTACTGGTTCAGACTTCTAATCGCATAGCGGGGTTTTTTGAGAGAACCTAGTGTCCAGACACTCCGTTGACTGCTTTTTAGGCCGAATTCGAGACAGTGTGTTGAGTGGCCAGCTCAACTTTGTTAACATTAGCAAAGCGGAGAAATGAAATATTTTTTTATAGTTATCTCTATCCCTTAAATCAGGGTAGGAAGTAATTATTGTCAAGACACTCCGTACTCCACTTGCCGTCGAATTCGCGATATTTCGTGTTAGATGGTGGAGTTAATACGCTTTGTGTAACCAGAGCTGATAAATTAAAATAAATTTTAAATATAATCACACTCTGAAATGGGAATCGAACCCACAATCGCGTTTACAATCGGACGCCTCCCCCTGGCACATCAATGACCTCTATAATTGTTATATTTGTTTCTCTCTTTCTTACATTCATACGATTCTTTCATATACTTTTTAATATGAAGATTTAAAATAAAATAAATTGATACCAATGCACCAAAATGGAGTCATTCAGAAATTCAAAAGCATTAATTTACAACTAAATATTTTTTTGAAAAAAAAAAACAAATAACTCAAATAAATCACCATAAAATAACATTTTGGAAATTTTAAGTCAGAGTGTATGTGATTTTGAATGTATTTGAGTAGGACTGTGTGTACCCATGCACACACATATACAGCGTGTGTATTTGTGTGGGTGTGTAACATAAACACATATACAACCTCTAAGCAGGAGATCGGTGAGATGCGCTATGAGGGTGTCGCGCAGGACGCGCGTGTCGGAGTTGATGGAGATGACGTCAGGCGGCAGCTGCACTGAGTACGTCGCGATTTTATTGTATCTGTGGTAACAGGCAACAACGTTTATTGAAAAAATTACATACATTTAAAAAAACATTTTTAAAAACTTAATTTCAAATAAAAAATATTAGAAAGACAGAATGCTACTTAATATTTATTTAATATTAATATTTTCATAAGTATTATTCATACAATTAAGATTGGGATGCTAACAAAAAAAAATAAGGTTTAACATGTTCCGATCGATCATAATTGCTTGCGTATAAAATTTAAAAATATTTAATTTTAAATGAAAATATGATTCATCTTTTAATTAGAACTATCTACAGGTAAGTTATGTAAAAGAATATATTTAAGGTGTGTGTGTGTGGGTGTGTGTGTGTACTCACTTGAAGCAGGCGGTGGTGAGGCGGCTGACGAAGGCGTGCGAGTGCGCGTGGCAGGCGTGCGCGCACTGCGGGCGGCGGTAGCGGCGGGCGCACACGCGCGCGCGCACGTACTGCGCCAGCGACAGGCACAGCGCCGCGCGCGACACGCGCGACACGCGCGACACCGCGCCGCAGCGCTCGCAGCGCGACCAGAACATCACCTGCGCACATATTTTTTTACTTATTAATTTTCAATTTAATCATTCAATTAATTTCCTAAATTACATTCAGAATTTATTATTTGCAATATTTTTAAGAGATAATTTTAATGATCCATTTTTTTTATTTAATTCACAATAATATATTTAAACTAAATTCTGTTAATTTTGTTGTTCCTAAATAAACAATAATAAATAATATTACTCAGTAAAAATTTTTTTCTTTTTGTCTTGTTTTTTTCAAAAATGTTTTCTAATCCTAAGTGTGGAATAACACTTTAAAAATAGTAAATATAAAAAAATATTAGTAACCTGTTTACTTTGTTCATCTTTAGGCTTGTCCACGTTGCTATGGCCGATAGTGTTGCACGTTATTGTAATGCACACGTCCTCGTGAACGAACCTATACAAAAAAATCATTTCGTTTACCCTTATGACGCAATACACATAGCAGTAACTGTACACGATGAATGCGAGTTCAAATCTCATTAGAAAACGTATGGACAGTTTTACAATATTATTTTGTCTTTCAAGTTTTTTTTTCAATTTATTTTCACAGCAAACTGCTCTGATTTCATTATGCATATATGTATTACGTACATTTCATTCGAGCTGTACTCGTGACTTCATCCGAATTCTAAAACTTTTATAAGTTACCTAATTCACTCCATTACAACAGCTATCTGTCACTAAAAGTTCATATATACATACATATGACATACATATATACATACATATGCATTTAGTAAAAAGCGATTATGTTAATTTTACAAACAGACATTCATATGTTCTACCATAATTATTTTTATTAAAATAATAGTTTAAAAAATCATTAAAACATTTCCAAATCTATTCATATTGCGACACACTTATTAATACTATATAATTATATTTATTTTAGAATTAATTTATAAGTACAAAAAAAATATGACAGAAAACAGGGTCTATTTTATATATATATATATATATATATATATATATATATATATATATATATATATATATATACATACATATATATTTACTTACTTCCTCTCATGTTGGTTCATAGGTATATGACAATTGGGCGACGGACACTTGTTGTCCCCGTTAAAACAATACTTTTCGAGGAAAGCGCCCAAAGATATATCATTGCGACCGTACATCTCCATTGTGACTACCCTGAAAGTTAAATGTTTTGATAGAAACTATATTGGAAATTTATATTTTTAAAATAATTATATGAGGCCGGTCGTGGCGCAGTGTGACAGCGTCTGATCGATCGTCGGGCGATCGATTGTGGGTTCGATCCCCACTCGGTGTAGTGATTATATTTAAATTATTTTCACTTCCTCGCTCTGGGAAAAGACAATGTGCGGCGTTGAGTTCCACCACTCAACACGCAATGTCCCAAATAAGGTGGGAAGCGAAGTACGGAGTGTCTTTCTGTCTTCACGGAATATGCGGGATAAAAGCGTGAAGCTAAACAAAAATTATAATAGTTTATATTATTAACTCCGTTGTGTTCATCTTCTTATCTTTAATAAACGAAAGCAGCGTAGACATAAAGTACCTAGACTCAAACACTCCATACTTGTTTGCCACCGAATTCGAGACATTTGTGTGTTGAGCGATGGAACTCAACGCCGCACTTTGTCTTTACAGAGCGAAGAAGTGAACATTTTTTTTAAATATAATCACTCCCCTGAGTGAGGATCGGACGCACGCACGCACACACACAAAAACATGTCTATAACCCCATATATATAGCTTGAACATACCACGGATTGACACAGAAATCCGGCACGTTAGGCGACTTGCTGGAGTAGCTGTACAACAGAACACTGAGTCGCTGATGATTCTCCGGAGAGAATGGATCCAAAGGCTCCGGATCAGATGGCTTCGTCTCTTCAGCTTCAACTTTCTTGACTATCGACGGATTGTATTTCGGGCATTGGGCTGAATGAAGGGCAGTTGGTTATTTATGAAGAGGTCATCGTAGCGCAGCGGGACAGCCACTGACTGTGGACGCGATTGGTTGTGGGTTCGAGTCTCACTCGGAGTAATAGTTGTATTTAAAATTTATTTTTGTATTTCCGCTCTGATAAGAAAATGCGCTGCATTGAGTAGTTGGACAGGACGTATTTAGTGTCAAGACACTTTGTACTACACTTTCCGTGGAATTCGAAACATTCCTTATTGAGTGACGGAACTCAACGCCGCAATCAGTGCAATTTTAAATAAACATAATTGATTTTGATTCTTGCATTTATAGACCTTTAACATTTTACTGTTTCTCATAACAATAAGTCGAATAATAATTGGATTAGAACATATTTTTGAAAAAAAAAACGTATAAAAATGCTATGCTAGCTATAATAGCTTACAATATAAATAAATTGTAACAAAAATATAAGAATTTCGAGTCAGAGCACTTGGACGGTTTCCAAAAGGTGCGGGTTCGAATCCAAATTTTATACGTCATGTCAAATTTTTTTTTTCTAAAATGTTGTTTTGCAAATTATTGTTTATTTTTATTCATACTACGTTTGTGTTTGCCAGTAACAGAAGATCGGTTGCACGGAAATGTGCAAGGGATGCCCTTAGGGCGGGGTCATCTGCGGGAGATGTGCTCGGTCGTTCTACGAACGGGTGGAGTGTCTATATACGACAGAAAAAAATATTATTCATTATTTCTCTCTATTTGGCGGAATAATTTCATATTATATTGCAAGTAGAGATAACAGAGTGTGTTATTATTATTGCATTTGTGACTATTAGCTTTTCTTAGTAAACTGAAATGCGTCACAAAGTATTCGAAAATATCAATAATTATGACCAAAGCCTAATTTACCTTAGCTTGACTATAATAAATATAAAAATACACATATTATGTAAATATAAATTACATATATAACTATTTAC